>CM055065.1:1202646-1445146 GCA_029204045.2 Tillandsia leiboldiana
ATGAAGAAATGTGCGGTTAGGATGATAGTGGTCCCCCTAGGGTTTACTAGGTTGTTGGGAAAATAGTAAAAATCTTAGGAACTACTATAATCCTAATCACACATTTCTTTATCCAATGGATGAAAACTTATGAATATAAAAAATTTTTACTCATAAGAGTATAGTAGTCAAAAGTATTAGATCATTAGTGTTTGTAGGTTTTAGTCATTGGATGAAAAGATGTGTGGTTAGTATTATAGTGGGTTCTTTGGATTAAGTGAGTGGTTGGTGAAATAGAATAATCAAATAAATGAAATTAGTCAAAGAGGTATATATATAGTTGAGTTTATATGCTTTAAAAAGCATTACGTTTTTTATGCTCGTAGGTTTTCACACTTGGATGAAAAAATATGCAATTAGGATGATAATGAGCTTCTAAAATTTAGTAGGTAGTTGATAGGGTAGTATAATCTAAAACATATAATTAGTCAAAGAAATAAATCTAACGGTGAAAAACTAACAAGTACTAAGTGTTTGCAACTTTTAAAAGCACATTACTATGCTTTTAAAAATACCAAATATATATATATATATATATATATATATATATATATATATATATATATATATATATATATATATATTAGTTTCTGTGTTTTTAAAAGTACCAAGTCATTGGTGTTTCTAGATTTTAATCATTGGATGAAAAAATATGTGGTTAGGATGATAATGGGCCTCTTGAATTTAGCGGATGGTTGGTGGAATAGCATAATCTAAGGGTTGAAATTAATCAAAAAAAATAGATTTAACTGTAGAAAACTTATAAGCACCAATTGCTTGATAAATTTACAAGCATAATAGCTTAATATATATATATATATATATATATATATATATATATATATATATATAGGGGGCGAGCTATGCTGGAATGCTATTAATAGCACCAAGTCATTAGTGCTATTAAGTTTTTAATTCTTGGATTAAAAGATGTGTGGTTTAGATAATAGTGGATCCCTTAGGTTTAATGAATGGTTGGAAAAATAATAATATCTAACGGGTGGAAATGATCAAAGAGGCTGATCTAATGTAGAAAACATGATAACACCAAATGTTTGGTGCTATCAATAGCATAGTAGCCGGACTCTCTCTCTCTCTCTATATATATATATATATAGTCCGGTTACTATACTTGTACAAGCACCAAGCAATTGATTCTTGTAAGTTTTCTACCGTTAGATTTATCGCTTTGACTAACACTACAACAAAATTATGCTATAGCGGCACTTTTAAGTATTGCTAAAAATTAAAAAAAAAATGCTGCTAGAAAAAATACCGACACTTGTCATTAGTGTCGCTATATGTGACGTCGCTAAGGTGTATAGCGACACATTACTGTAATATGTCCCAAAAATATATCACTATAATCTAATTTTGGATATAGATGGACTATAAATAGGACACTTGCAAAAAAGTGTCACAAACATGTGTCCATATAACCTAATTTTATTGTAGTGTAATTTCATCCCTTTGATCATTATATTCCATCAACCACTCACTTAACCCAAAGGGCCCACTATCACCCTAACCACGCATCTTTTCATCCAAAAAACTAAAACCTACAAGCACCAATGACTTATACTTTTAAAGGCATAGGAGTTCAATTTTATATATATATATATATATATATATATAGAGAGAGAGAGAGAGAGAGAAAGAGAGAGAGAGAGTTTGGCTGGAATACTATCGATAGCACCAAGCAATTGGTGCTACCAAGTTTTCAACTCTTGGATAAAAGAATGTGCGGTTGGAATTATAGTAGTACCCTATGATTTTTATTATTCAACAAACCACCCACTAAATCCTAGAGGACCATTATCATTCTAACCGCACATCACTTAATTCAAGAGCTAAAAAATTGGTATAACCAATAATTTGTTGCTATCATTAATATTCCAGCCTAGTTAATATATATATATATATATATATATATATATATATATATATATATATAGTGGAGCTTATATACTCTCAAAAGCACAAGCCCACTTGTGAAGTTTTTACCATTGGATTTGCATTGGGATTTGTGTTTTTGTAAAGTCAACAAAAGAGAAAAGGAAAAAATAAATAGCACAAATCTCAATGCAAATTTAAGGGTAAAAAATTCACAAGCATAATTTTACTTATGTTTTTGAAAGTATATAAGCTCTACTCATATATATATATATATATATATATATATATATATATATATATATATATATATATATATATATATATATATATATGCATGTGGTGGTGATAATATTATTGCATGCACCATAATTTAATTATATGTTAAATAATACGAAATAACTGTTATTCTCTAAAATGTTAAACTGTTTTAGAGAATGATATTTATATATTTTATATTTCGTATTCTCCCCCGTGTCTGGACGTACTCCAGACCTTTTAATAGTTTTATGATGACTTGAATTAAACGAGAAAAAGTCAATTATGCTAGGAGCCAGACATGACTCGAACTAAGAACATACTGCTCTCTAGTAATTTAAGTTTTTGAAGAATAACGATTGTTTTATATTATTTAACAACTAGAGTTTTCAAAACTCAAATATAATTAGAGGCCTTAAAATACAAATATTACCTGTTAAACATGATGTTCTACAATTAATACAAATATAAGAGAATTAACTAGTTCTTTTAATATTCATGTAACGAAGTACACTTTTTTAAAATTTTTAATACGGTAGATTTTTGTTAGTTCTTGATGCATAGGTAAGAGGTTGTAGATCATATTTAGTAATTAATTTGCGTTTAGAGTTTGGGTTTGAGCTTTGGAGATTGTAGTGAATGCATTAACAGTACTAGAGAGCTAGGGTTCGCGCAATAATTAAGGACCATGAAAGGTGTTGATAGGGATATATATATATATATATGAGAATAAGTAGGAGAAGTGGTTAATTTGTTCCAATTGTGGAAACGAATCTCCTTTTGAACGTACCAATGAAAGGTGAAAGATGGTTATTTTAAAATTGTATTCACTTTTGTAGCTTCTTGTTGTCTTAATTCTCACGGCACCTATTGATTAGCTAAGTAAAAAATAATATATTTCTATATTAACCTTATCTACAATAAGTTGTGGAACTTCTATGAGGCTTTTCACACAAATCTATTGCATGTGTCAGTAATTAAATTAAATAATATACAATACAACAAGTTCTAATCAATTGATACATATAGGCCAAAAAAAATCAATATTCAAGAATCATATATATATATATATATACTTTGTACATGCACCATAGCTAAAACAAATTAATTAAGACTATGCTTTCCAAAATCTTATCATGCGTACTCATTAGTTAATTATTATTTTGCACAGCATATTCCATGCCCTTTTAATGATAAGATCGCCAATGAAATGAGTGAACTTGGTTAGACACAAAAGCAAAGGAGCTAAGTGTGGACGCTAACTTTTCAACAGATGTGCGCATGCATGGATACTTGTATTCAAATTATATGGCGGTGCAGGGTATTAATTATTGCTTCATATATATGCTAATAACTTTGTCGTATTGAAGATTATATTAGTGCATATATCGATGTACTGCGCGCGTGCACGATAATATTTTCTATTCTTTAAGTAAGATCTTGCACATGATGGATTCAATTTCAAGATATGTCTATTGCTCAAATTAATAAACCTTAATTTCTAGCTAGATCAACGAGAGTGTATTCAACTGTCCACAACCCTGAGAAATAATCATGTCCTGATAAGAAAACGTATTTACTAAAATTAATCTGCACACATACTATTAATTCAACAAGATCACATAACAATATTTTTAATGATGATATTGCTTAATTAGTTATGCATCTTGCATAATTTAGCTAGCTTTGAAGAAGATAATCATGTGAAAAATGATGAAACAAGTCAGATCATTTTTCACTTCGTTCAGTATATATAATTGGTGTTACAGATCACGTACAGAAAATGTATGCTTTTATTCTTTTGCCATATTTTGTTGTGGAAAAAGTAATGGTTGCATGCATGAAGCCTCAAAAGATCAATCACAAAGCTGAGGATTAATTTGAGCCGAACTTTGAGATATATCAGAGAGTTTATATAATTAGTTGACTTTCATATCTAATTAATCTATGTATCTATCTAACTAATTAATATATTAATACTTTATGGGCCATTATATATATATATATATATATATATATATATATATATACTAACCAATGATCGATCAATCACATAGCACTGATAAAAAACTTTGATTAAGATAATAACTATGTACATACATGTCTTTCAAGTCTAAAGCCTGGATGACAAATACATTTTCGATCTGCTATATGTTTGATTTATAATTTCAATTACCATTTCGAATTATACGTGACAATGCATGGGCATGTCAAATTTAAATAATTACCAACGATCTAATATGATAATTAGAAAAGTTTAGTCACATGTTGTAAAAAGAAAATTCTTTAAGTAATTCCAGGTAGTTTATAATTTTCAGATATTATGTTAACACATTTTAGCTTTACAAACACTGTGAAAGCAGCTGTATAAAACTTAAGTTTTACTGCGATTAATTCCTTCCTCCTATATATGAATATCGATTTCTAGCGAAAAACGTACTATAATAAAATTATATTATAGTAATATTTTTAAGTATTTATAAAAGCTAAAAAAAATATCGACATTTATTATTAGTGTCGCTATATGTGCTGTCGCTAGGGTGTATAGCGACACATTATTGTAATATGTTCTAAAAAAATATTTATATAACTTAATTTTGAAAATAGATAGAATATAGATATAACACTTATACAAATGTATCATAAAAATGTGTCTCTATAATCTAATTTTGTTATAGTGACACTAAATAACAATATTTATAATCCTCATCTTCTTTCTTATTTGAAAGTTCTTTACAATAGTTGTAACACATTGGATATATCCTAAAGAAATGTTATTGTGCCATGTAAATTAATATAGAGTTTGATAATGGATAATATAGTAATTTTACCTCAAAATAATTTTATTTTATAAAAAATTGTTCATCCACATATACTTTTGTACAATATTGAGATATTTGATTGATATTATTATTTATTTAAAATATGTGTTACAAAAAAGAGGCAGAGAAAGTCGCAAAAGCTTGTTCAAGCCGTGCGATGCGGCCCGCTAGCTCGCGAACCGCACAGGCCTTTTGCGCCGTCGCGGTCGCGCACCGCGAACGCCGCCGTGCGGGCAAACATGCACAAAATAGCCGTGACGGCCCAATGGGCTGAGATGGGCCTACTTGGGTTGATCCAAGCAAAGCCCAATAGGCTCAGTCAAATGTAACGTTTTCAATTTTTTATTTTTTATTTTTTTTTGGTACATGTGAAACACTTACAAATCTCCTTTTGTAATATAATTTGCTTTTGGTGCGTATATTTAGTTCACTAGAACCTAATTGCAACAATTTAAAATTTTGTATTTTAATTATTTGACGAAATATTTTGATTGTTATTTTAAATTAAATATATTCTAAAATTTTATTAATTATTTTTATTAATTTTAATTTTAATTTTAATTTTTAACCAAATATATATATTTTTGATTAATTTAAATTAAATAAATTAAAAAAATAGACAGATAGCATATTTTCAAAATGATCTAATATTTACATAAGTTTTATATGTTTGGGTACTTATGCAATCAATCACTTGTTTATGAAAGTAGGTTGGAGGAGCCGATAACGTCCCCAAAAGCACCCCCAATCTCAATAGCACAATAGGGAGGGGATGTGTTGGGTACATTTTGTAGTCCCCGAATATTCCGCGTATTCTGCAAATTCTGGCGTTGCTTACAGGCGAAGGATATTATTCCCAACGATAGTCTACGCTACTCTCCATCAAACACCAAACACCTTATACCAGCCAATGGCATGCCCTTCTCGTGCGTTAAAAACTGGGCCCCACTAATTTCACGGTATTGCGAAAATCTCATTGGAGAAAGAGCGTGTTTCCTGTTTAGAAACCAGTCACGTTCCGCCACGTGTTAGACGCGATTTTTTTACGTTCTCAGTAACCGCGTTGTCGTTTTCTTCTTCGTCCGTTCAAAATCGTCCCCTCCCCCCAATTTCCAAACCCTAACCCTAAATTCTTCTCCATAGATTTCGATCAATCGATCGAGGGAAAAAATGTGGAATCGTACGTATGGGAAGGGCGATGTGGAATCGGGGCCGCAGCCGCTGTACCCGGCGATGATTGAGAGCCCGGAGCTCCGGTGGGCGTTCATCCGGAAGATCTACGTGATACTCGCCATACAGCTCGCCATGACCGCCGCAGTCGCCGCCGTCGTCGTTGCCGTCCACCCCATCTCCCATTTCTTCGTCTCCTCCACCGCCGGATTCGCCCTATACATCGTCCTCCTCATCCTCCCCTTCATCGGTCCCTCTCCCCCCTCCCTGTTTTTGTTTTCATTGCTATTTTCTGGATTTCATTTGATTTTCTCACTTTTTTTTCTGATTTTTTTTTTGATGATTTCTGAGTGCAGTTCTGTGCCCTCTGTATTACTATCACCAGCGCCATCCGGTGAATCTGCTGCTGCTAGGATTGTTTACGGTTTCGATCAGTTTCGCTGTCGGGATGTCCTGCGCATTCACCAGCGGTAAGATCGCAACTTTAATTATTCTATTGTAATTTGCTTGCTGAAGTTCTAATAATATATTCTTATTGACAAATTACACTGTGTTACATTGAGTTCAATATAAGCCCTAGTTTGCTACAACTGGGTATCAGGAACAAAAAAAAAAAGAAAAATGCCTATCTTTTGGATTCTTTGTGCTTATATTCTAAATCAGCATGTTGGGAGAATCTTGAATGAGTTATGGGAAATTTACTTTACCTACAAAGTAGCAATTTTTATGGGTTTAAATGTAGGCGATAGGCGGCGTGTGTGCTGTAGAGACCATTTTTGGTGGGTTGAGGTTATTGCTTGGTCTTTTAGATGCAAAGATAGTGCATTTCTTGTTTGGGTTATTGAATCTCGTTGCCTGATTGATGTCCATTCCAGTTTTGTATTGGGATAATCCTAATCTATTCTTGAAATTTAGGTCTTTTAATAAAAATTTAGATGATTTTTTTTTTTTTTTTTTTTTTTTTATATATTTACACTTATGACCATTTATCAAGAAATAAAAGATTTGATTTGTTATTAATGAATAGTTCACTGCTGATGATGCAATACTCTTTGCTTTCTTTAATTTCTTTTATTTTCGATGGTTTCCCGCATCTCAGTAGGTTTCTCATTTTGCGATCTACGTAAAGCAATTTGATTGTGTGGTTGACCGGGACTGCTCAAATTTTGGTCATAGTTGTTTTGGATTGCTGAACAGTAATACAATTGCTGAATGTTTCTAATAATTATGTTTCTTTTGCTGCTTGACTTTGGGATACCTTATTTTAAGTTTAGCAGATGTATATGTATAACTTCATCATTTGAAAAATATAGCTAATTTTTTAGACTAAAACTGGACACCCACTTTTAGTTATACATTTGGAATTTATCAGTATTTTGCTTTATCGGATGAAACCGAGTTAAATTACACCTGCACGGAGAGCATACTAAAAACAACTGTCAGAATGATTGTAGCATTCCAGTTGAAAATGTTTAATGTTTAAATCGATGTTGAAAAAGTTTATTATCTAACATCGATGTCGAAAAAGATTCTTTCGAAGATGCCATATACTAGTCTTGGTGTTCTAGCAAGGAAGTTTCGTATTCGTTTGCTAGTTACTGCTTAACTGTCCAGAAATGATGGATGATAATGAATGTAAAAAAACCCTCCTTTTCATATATTAATACCTTTTGTAATTTATTAGCCATGCTGTGAAATTATCATGTTTCAGAAAAAGTATAATGAGAATTATACCGCATATTTGGCTTAGTCGCATAGATAAGTAGTTTCCATGCTCACAATACATTAGGTTCAGTAACAGCCTGCACGATTTTAATTCATAGTTGCTGGATCGTGCAGTTGTTGTAGGATTAAAATGCTTTCATATTGTTGACAATCTTATGAATATTCTCTTTAACATATACTGGCATGATAGGCTTAGATGATCATGGATGGTGTAAGCTCACATTATTTTAGCCAATACCCCAGAAGCGTATTGATATTTTTCATTCCGATTGTCAGAATTAGCCAATTTTAAGCAAGGTAGTAAAGGAACATTCTGTTCTCTGAAGATGTAGGTTACTTGTGTTGTCAAATATGCAGAAACGTTTGGTATATCTGTGCCGAAAACATCATTTGCCTCTGCCTTATGTTTGGAGACAGTTTTTAGGTGCCAAATTAAGTGTCAACAGGAAGAAAATGACCTTCTTTAGCTTTTATTTTGTAAGGTAGAATGCATATCAAAACAGAAAAAAAATAGATTGCCATGTGGTATTTTCTTTTTGAATTAGTAGACCAGGTCTTTGACTTTCTCATAATGTGCTTAGCAGGTAAGTGTTCTCATGCTTCTACATATTATTTCTTTTTCTTTTTTTTCTCCTGATGTTGGAGTAGTTTTTTTTTTTTTTTGCAATTATTATTTGAGCATGTCTTGAGAGCTTCTCTATTTAATCTCTGCTTTTCTTTTATATCTCTGTACTAATAGAAGGTTTCTGATTATCTACAATTGATGATTTCAAAACAATCTGATTATCCACTTTCTAGTTTTGTTGCTATGACAAATAACTTTGACTGTGAGACTTTTAATCATAAACAGGGAAGGTCATTTTGGAATCTGCTATCCTAACCACGGTGGTGGTTGTTAGCCTCACTCTCTACACCTTCTGGGCCGCGAAGAGGGGCCATGACTTCAACTTCCTTGGCCCCTTCCTTTTTGCTTCTTTCTTAGTGTTGCTTGTGTTTGCCCTCATCCAGGTAGACAAAATACCTTGAAGTGCATTTCTCTCTCTAGAAGTTTAGATTTATGTTTTTATGGTACTAAGCATCCATCACTTAATTTGCAGATCCTATTCCCATTGGGAAAGATCTCTGTCATGATATATGGAGGATTAGCGGCAATTATATTCTCTGGCTACATAATATACGACACAGACAACTTGATTAAACGCTACACTTACGATGAATACATTTGGGCTGCTGTTGCATTGTATTTAGACGTCATCAATTTATTTCTTTCTCTTCTCACTCTACTCAGAGCAGCTGATAGTTGAAGCACTCAGCAGATTTATCGATTGCATAGCATACATTTCATACTGATCAGAAGGGCAATTGACCCGAGTGATGTTAAAGTTATCTATCGTAAGTGTGAATAGGTACTGGATTATTGTCTTGGTGTTTTAGGTAGATCTTTTCTGTCTTTTATTGATCTTATTGTAAGAACAAGTTTCATGTATGGAATTGCACAACTATGTCTACTCAAATAATATACAGAAGATTGTTATGTGAGTATGAAATCTGTTTCTGTGTTTGATTTCCTGTGGTGTTAGAGTAGAGATGGAAATGGCCATGACAAATACAATGTTACTGAAATCAGAAAACGAACGTATACATTTACTGTCAGAAATAATTCCGCCTTTAATTACTTCTGGTGAAACCAACATGTGGAATGATTGAGTTGAGTCCACTTAATGATGTCTTGTCTCTACTGAAATGCTGTAGGTCAACATACCTTATCCAATTCTATTTAATGGGTCAACAAGAAATGAGCTAATATAATCATGACCCATAATTAAAAAAACTTCTAGATGAAAAGTCTCCTATGATGTTGAGGAGAAGAAGCAATTATTGAAAGAATGATTAGGATGTAGTAGCACATAATTTTCCTTCATTGTAAACTGGTTTCTTTTCCCTTTCTATCAGTGTACACAAATTAGTTTAAGAAATGTAAATTAGAAGCTTCTGCTTTTTTAAGGGTCGAGTGCTTGTTTCACCTCTCTAGCTGCTACCATGGTAAAATGTAAAGATCTGAAGAAAATATTTCTGAATCATTATCGGTTTCGATTTTAAGAACATTGCTTGTTTGTTGATACTTGTTGGTGCAGTTAATGCATCATCCATAACTTGCATCAACAATCTCTCTTCCCTTGCGTGTGTGAAGAAGATTCATGCATTTAGTGGTCAGTAAATAAAAATATACTATATATTGCATCATATGCTACAATGCTTTCACAATATAACTTCATTAACTGCTCTGTGTGCTTCTTAACTGTATTTTCTGCAGAGAGCTTTTGTATAGGAGGAAGTAACAATTTTATGGAGATTATCAAATCCAAGCTGCTTTAAAATTCGTGATATGACTCATCTACTATAAGAAATGTACATAACCTCAAAATTTCTCTAGTTTTTTTTGTTTTCATAATTGGGAAGAGAGGAGCATATGAATAGGAAAATATGGTTAAAATAAAATATCTGATTGTGTTGTTCCCTTAATAGGGTGTGTTCGGTTCGACATAAAATACACCAAAATTTTTGTGTATTTGTATAGCAAAATTTTTTCCATAAAATTTTTTTCTTTCTCTTCTCACTCTACTCACTCAAAACATGTAAAATTTTATTTATTTATTTATTTCCATCCAACCAAACAAAAATAAATATTGATAAAAACTTTTTTTTCCTGTAAACCAATAACAATACAACAAGTAAACAGCCACTTAGCCAAGTTTGTGTCCACAGTTAAACAAAGCAGTGGTTTTTTTATCTTTAGCTTGGCACATCAAATTGCAGAGAGATAAAAAGAGCCCCCCACCTGCCTTTCTTTTTTCACACTTTTTCTCTTTTGTTTTCCCATCAGTCAAAGATTCTTTCCTACAATAACTGTGGATGACAAAATCATAGCCACTTTTTTTTCTTTTTTTCTTTTTTTTTTTTACTTTTTTTAAAAATATTTATACAAAACCTTAGGACAAAAGGTGAAACCCAATAATAAAAACTACCCCACACTCTCTACTTTGATTGATCTTATGATCTCTCCCTACCTTTCTCTTCCTACAATGTGAGAGATGGAATCCACATTACAATTTCATCACATTATACACCTACCCCACACACCAAAAGGAAAAAAAAAAAAAAAAACAAATCCTTCTCCATTTGAAACACCCCCTCACCAAATCTCTTTAATTCTGGGTGAATCACCTATCCATCATCCCCTCCTCCTCTTATCTTAGATCTACACAGCTTCATCTTTTGCTAGTGCCCTTTTTTTTTTTTTTTTTTTTACTTGTTTTCTTTCGCGGATTAGGCGAGGCGCTTCCTCTCGCCGACGATGGCGAGGAGGCGCGACACTCCCTGCGTCCACATCTCGTACTCGCGCTGGCTCCTGCACTCGAACTCGATCACGCGGTGCTCCGCCGTCTTGAGCCCGAAGTAGCGGCGCTGCTCCCCGCCTTCTAGCAGGTGTCGGCCCGGCCACGCCGCGACATCCTTGCACACATCTATGACCACACCTGCAGTACAAGAACGTTTCCAACGCCAAGTTATATACCCACATAACAGCTTTGATTGCAAAATATAACCCTCAAACAAAATTGAAAAAATAAAATAAAATTTGTTAGCTTACTTTTCTTCTTCTTAGTGATTGTTCCGGCAACATGCTTACTCTTCATCTTAAGCGTTACCTACAATTTGCACAAAAAGAAACACCCTTAATACCCTGCAGAGTAAGGGCATTAAAGAATTTTGTAAACAGAAACAGTAAGAACCCTAGGAACCATTTTACCTGGCCCACTCTGTTAATGTAAACTGAAACAACCT
Source organism: Tillandsia leiboldiana (assembly GCA_029204045.2). Classification (NCBI taxonomy): domain Eukaryota; kingdom Viridiplantae; phylum Streptophyta; class Magnoliopsida; order Poales; family Bromeliaceae; genus Tillandsia; species Tillandsia leiboldiana. Next base: position 1,214,397 of record CM055065.1, read on the forward strand.
TCCAATGGAGTGCACCTGCGAATCAAAATCAAGATTAGTTGCAATTGTGATATTCTGTGACCAAGAAAAGTGGGGGGGCGAATATGATCGAACACCTTTGCGCGTCCGCTTGAGTAGCTCGGACCCGCGAGCGAGAAGCTCTTGGCTACAGAGGCCAAGGAAGTTGTCCTCGTCGGCGACTAGATCGTCGCTGAAGCTGCTCCCGTTGCTGTCGATCTCCTTTTGCTGCTTGTTCTGGCCGTGGTGATGCTGATGCTGATTCTTCTGATGGCCGCCGCCGCCGACTCCGACTCCGACTCCGACTCCTCCCTTCTCTACTGGAATTACTGCCGCAATGTTCCACACCTCCTTCAGGGCCCGCGCCTTCAATGTCGCGGCCCCTCTTAATGCTACCATTAAAATGCAGGAAAATGAGATATACGGCAACCAAATATAACGACAAATTAAGTTTATTCGAACTAAATTTAAGTTGGTATTAGATGCAAACGCAAATTTGAATCGGAGTGTGGATGGTACCAGTAGCAGCAGCTGCAGTAATAGTTGTGATGTCGCCAGGCGTGCGGACGTTGACGGCGGAACCGACAACGGCCGCCAGGTGCTCGCGCTCGGCCCCCATCGACTCCGCCGCCTCGACGCACTGCGCGGCCACGAGCGTGGCGGCGGAGGCCACCGCCATGTCGGTGCGGGCGGCGCGGTCGTCCTTCCCTGAGCCGGAGGGGGATGACGAGGAGGCGGCGGTGGCAGCGGCAATCGCGGCCACGGCGGCCGCCACGCCGGCCACAGAGACGGCAGCGTGGAGCTGCGCGTTGTGCGCGCGCGTCTCCTCCTTCTTCCTCTCCCGCCGGTCCTTCAGCCACCTCCCCACCGTCTTGCCGCCCCCGGCCCGGTTGTACGCCTGCGGCTTCGGCGTGTTGCTTGCACGGCAATACTACACCGTAATCAACACAAGAAAACAAAAAGTAATTAATTCAGTTCGAACTAAATAATAATATTATTATTATTAGATTTACACTTGTTTACTATTATTAATATTAAATAATAATAATAATAATAACATGCATAATAAAAAGGTGAATCACAATTGGTTGAACAAGTCACACGGTTCCCATGGCGCATCCTCTGTCTCAGAACAGTTGCATGGGAAATGCGTTTCCCTCAGCATCCCATGACTATGTACAGGGAACAGAGGTGGTATTGAGATCGGAGACCGATTTTTTTTTATTTTAATGATGAGATTAGTACCAGGTAAAATAGCAAAATAGTAATAAAAGCACAGTATTAAGAAAAAAAAAAAAAAAGAGAGAAAAAAAAAAGGAAAATAAAACAAAAGGTTGCAGAAGTGCTGCAGCAAACCACCAGCCAAAGCAAAAGGGGGGCAGCTTCTGAGGAAACTGCTTTTGCTGTTTGACGCAGAAGAGAGAGAGAGAGTGAGTGTGTTGTTAGAGAGAGAAAGGAGACAAAAACTGAGGAGGAATCAAAGCTTCTTAAGTCCCAAGCAAAACCAGAGCCAAAAATATATATTAAAAACCCACAGAGGTTGCTTTGCTCAGAGAACTACAAGACAAAATAACCCCTCACATTAATATTATTTTGTACAACATTCCCAAAATAACCCCCCTGAAATTACCAAAGTGCCACTCTGACCCCGACCTCTCTCATTAGCCCCTCTCTCTCTCTCTACATGCAACAGTGATAGTAGTAGCAATTTTTTGGCTTTTTTTTTTTTTCTTTTTTTTTCTTTTTCCTATATCCAAATCTGAAAAAGCCTAAAATAACCAAGTTGCTGTAAAGAACACTCCTTTACTCAGTTTGGCTCCGTGGAGCATTTTGGGCTAAAGCATATACAACGTTACCATCTCAGTGAAACACAAAAGAGAAAAGCACATGGGGCATAGCAAAGTAATAATGATCAAAGCATCCAAATCCAAATTCCCATTAAAGAGAGAGAAAAAAAAAAAGGGCGCTTAATTACACGCCTGATGATAAATATGTCACAAGTGTTTTATTGGAACAAGAGAAAGGTATGAATCACATCTCTGTCCCTCTTTTATTTTCTCTCTCTAGAAATTGTTGACAGAGAAAAGCTATAAATTTACTTGCAAAATTTTACTAATAAAGAAATAAGAACAAGGGAAGCTACTCTGTTTTTTTTTTTTTCTTTTTTCCCATTTTTAGATTAGATAAAAGAAGATGAGAGAGAGAGAGAGAACCTTAATGTCGTCGATGTCGGAAGGGGAAACTGGGGGACTGTCGGAGAGGGATCCACCGCCGTTGAGGGGGCCGCTGCTGTGCGAAAGGCGACCGGAGGTGAGAGGGGAAACTTCTTGCTGTGCAGGGAAAAAACAGGGGAAGAGGAGAGGAAACAGAGCATATATAGTGAGAAAAACAGAGCTTTGTGGGGGGAAACACAGAAGTGGGATTGATTTTTATTAGGAAAAAAAATTGGGGTTTTTTTATTTTTTTTTTTGGTTTGGTGCAGTAGTTTAATGAATACAAACAATTATAGCTGCTGAAGTGTGGTAGGCAAAAGGACGAGTTTTGAGAGCTCACAAAGCACGCCTTTTTAAACCAAAAAAATATATATAAAATAAAAAAAAAATGTGAAAACAAATTGAATGAAAGTAACATGAAATAGTAAAAAATGAAGCGAAATTAGGAAGAGGAGCGCACCGATTGCGACAAGATCCGCTCCATCACGAGCTGCGACGTCGCCGACGACGCGAAGGCGAAGGGGTTCCCGGCGACGCAGGCGGCCGCCGCCGCCGCCGCCGCGGCCTCCTCCATCTCGCCGGCGGCGTCTTCCGGGATGGCCGGCGCCGAGAAGGTGTGCGGCGGCGGCGGCGGCGGCGGCGGCGGCAGCGGCGGAGGAGGCGGCGGCGGCATGGGGGCGGATGCGAGGGCTTTGGAGACCTCGAGCGCGGAGGCGCTCCAGGAGCGGGAGAGGAACTCCATTGGGTCACGGGGCACCTCCGGGAGCCATAGCTCGCGCGGATCGTCCATGGCGAAAGGGTTTTGGGGACCCGCAGGAGGAGGAGGAGGAGGAGGAGGAGAAGAGGGTGGTGGTGGTGGCGGTGGTGGTGGTGAATGTGGGACTTTATAGGGTAAGCGAAGCAGAGATAGAGAGAGAGAAAATGAGAAAGGGGGGGAGTTGCTGTTCGTGTGATAAGACTCGCTCACGGTGCTGCACACTGTCTCACTACTCTCTCTCTCTCTATCTCTATCTCTTTAGTTCTGTTTGGCTCCTCCTATAAGGCGCATTAAAATCTTGTCTCACTCTCTCTCTCTCTCTCTCTCTCTATATCTCCTACCCGGGAGATACGAAATACCAAAACTGCCCTCGGAAACTTCTTTCGAACAAGCTGTGCAGCAGGGTATAATGGTCAAATGATCAGATAGTACTACTTATTACTCTTAAAAAATTGATGGTTAGTTACTACTTAAGTTTTAGTCTGAAATTTTAATAAATTCACTATTACCAGTTTACTATTAATTCGGGCCGGATTGGCTCCGAACCCGATTAGACGTCGGGGTCAGCTTCTCCCAGCCATGAAGGTAAATCACATCAATGAATGAAATTTTATTAGTTAAAAGAGGTTGTTTTTTTAAATATTAATTATATTTTTTATATATTTTTTTAAATAATATAATATTAGATAAAATAAAAATTTAACTAACAAATCATTTTATCTGAAATTATATAAATTTTAAAAAATTAAATTATTAGACAACTATATTTATATATTTTATATTTTATATTTTTTCTTATATCAACTTAGGATTTTATATTCTGATATTATTTAAAATTATATAAAATAATCGTTGTATTTTAAAATTTTAAGTTATTAAAAAAATAATATTTATATATTTTATATTCATCATTAAAAATATAAATAATTAAATAATTAAAATTTATTTAAAATTTAAAAGCTGTTGATGATTAGCTACTAATCACCGCTATAAATAAAATGTAAGATATGCAATGGACATAATTTTTTTTCTTTTATGGAAAAATTTTCTTTATATGTGCTCTCTCGAGTCTTAATCAAATTTTTTTAAAAAAAATTTAAATATAAAAATCTATTAACTTTTATAAAATTAATTTACAGTTGTTGTTTTTTTTTTTTTTTTTTGGCAATGTATTTTACAGTTGTGATGATTCAAATAACGAAGTAACAAATAGGACAGCGTGCGTCCTTGGTTTACCTCGAGCCGAGCCACCATTGTTGCCCAGAGAAAGAGACACGCACACAGTGTGTGCGTGTGAGAAAGAGAGACAAATAAATAAATAAATAAAATATATATTAAATAAAAAAACAGAACATACTACAAATCCAAAATGGAGTTTGATGATTCTAAATTTAAATATAAGATCCGATCAGAATTATCGGCCATATGAGATTCAGATGACTCACGGATTGATATTTGGTGATTCTGAATTTAAATATCACGATCTAACTAAAATTATTGACGATGAGAAATACAACCTCTAAAATAGTTAAACATTATTATTATTATTATTATTAAAATATTTGATTTTATATATATAATTTTTTTTTTTCATTCAATGTGATGTGAGATTATTTAAAATATGGACGATGTTAGATGTACACTCATTTATGAAATGAATATTATTTCACTCGTCACATCAAATAATCCATACTAAATTATCTATTCATAGTTGATAAAGTGAAAAAAAAATACTTTGTGCGCCATAAATTCATAATATATAAAGCAATACTATTTATATACATATATCATCCACCTCACTTATCTAGAAAGTAATTTTTTTTTACTTAGCACATAATGTTATAAATAAAATTTTTAATATCTTAATTATGTGTCAACATATATATCGATAATTAACATGCAAAGATAGCGCAACGAATCACAGTATTCTAAAGAGATTGTTTGATTGGTGTGTTTCATATTACATTGTAGATCATGGAAACTATGCATAAACCTAAAATTTTATATTTTTATTTGTTGTAGTCGATTCTGCGTGCTACTGTAGTTGGATCTGTAATTTGAGGCCATTTGGATGAAGTTAATTAGAGATGCAGTTGTTGGAGTAGAACAATTTTGAACGGCTAAATTACACTTATTCCGTAAAGTGTGAGGTGTATGATAATTTGATCTCAAACTTTAATTAATTAAAGTTTGAGTTTCAAACTTTCTAAATTACCATAATAATATAATTTAATTGACTAATAATAAAACAATAACTAAGATCCCACGTCACTGGCACATCATAGTTCAGTCGATTAAATTGAATTATTAAAATTGATTGCATCAATTAATATAAAATTTGTGAGCCACAAATTACAATAAGTTTTAGTTTGAAATTATCTGGCACATATCTTATAGTTTGAGGATCAGAAAATATAATTTAGCTATTTTTAAATAAGGGATAACTTTACCTAACATCTATAATAAGTTTTTATTTTTTAGGAATAACTTTAACATACAACATAACTTTCAAAAAGATGTAAATGCTACTTTCAACTAGGATAAAATACATATATTTTTTTTTATAAATATTATTTTTTTACTTTTCTTTTATAATTTTGAAAGATATATATTTTATCCCCTCAAGAATTTAAATTGATACATTTAATTCCTTCCATCAGATTCCGTCAATATTATATTTATTTTTTATAATTTATATTAAAAATATATTTAAAGATGATAAAAATATAATAATTTTTTCCTTATAGAATAAGAATAATTTGATTATTTTGCCATCTCAATTTTATGAAAATATTTTTAAAAATTTTAAAGAATAAAATATAATTTTTTAAAAATAAAAAATAAAATAATAGATATTTATAGAATTTTTTTATATTTTAATCTAAAAAATATCCTAATTCAATCATAGTTGGTAGTATACAACCAAATAAATTAAATATAAATATTTTTACTATATTTTCAACTGTATACATTTCAAACTATACAACCAAACAATCCTAAGATAAGGAAGAAGGAATTTTGTTAGAAAACGATATTTATATATTTTATATTCAACACTCTCCCTCGCGTCTGCGGTATTTTTATATTTTATATTCAACACTCTCTCTCACTCACGTAAGATTTTTTAATAGACTTAATATATAAGCTTAATTAAATAAAATAAAATTAAATAACATTAGAAGTATGGGTATGAACTCGAATTCAGAACTGTATATTTTGTTACTTTATAAAATTATATAAAATAGAATTTGAACTGAGAACAAAAACTGAGCTGTAACAATCATTATACAAGCAGTGGACCTCATGTTGAATTGGGTTTTGCAAAGTTGGTAACTTTAAGGGCTAAAATGGGCTCAAGGACAAATAGGGAATCTCATAGAGAGGGAACAAATTTGCCTCACTGCAAAGCCTCAGCAGCTTGTGCAATAAGCAGTTAATGTTCAAGAACAAAAGCAAGAGCCCTAGTTGCATTGTCTTATTTGATTTGCACCACAGAATGATGTCATTACTCTCCTCATTGTGTCTCTCCCTTGTTGTTCATATATGAGGGTTTTTACACCATCTTCTATGTAAATTACTAATAACAAGTCCTTTTACCTTTTTTTTTTTTTTTTTTTTTTTTTAAGACTGAATAATGTTCTTCTTCTTCTGTTGTATAATAATTTTATCTTAAGAAAATAAAATTATGTATTGATTGTCCTTAGCGCAAGTGGTGGATGGCTTGATGGTTGATACTTGAAATTTTAAATTCGAAATCTAATTACTTTATATTTCTAGTCACATTTATTTTCAAAATAAACGAAACGTGGAGTATGCTATTTTTTCTTTCAAAAAAATAAAATAAAATTATGGTAATGGACTACAAAATGTTTGGTTTCGGGTAATATTACTAACATTTTTTATTTTTTTTTACATAAAGATAGCACGTTGAACTATAAAAGCAAAAAAAAAGAAAAAAAAATAAAATAAAATTAAGAGATTAAAACTCTCACTTAAAGAAACTTAGTCTTTTTTTTTTTTTTTTATCACGAATTCATCTAATAGCCACTAAGGTGTCGAAAGATTGATTTCAAAAAATCACGTTATTTCTATTTTATCACATAAATAATTTTGATATTAAGAAAAAATATATTAAATTTGATTAAGATTTAATTAATCTAATCAGCACTCGTCAAAGCTAGATCTGAAACCAACTCTTCTTTAACATAGCAAATTTTCTTTGCAAATACATATAAATGATCAAACTACATAAAAATTAACAATATAATCTTTTGTTTTTTTGTTTCTTTTGCAAATCCCATCTCATGTTATCTTAATCCCAATAGAGCCAACTCCTCCTTTCCCTAATCCATTAATTCTTTCTATCTATTGTTGTAGATCCTAAATAAAGTAGATCCAAAAATTTAAAAAGTAATGGTCCCTTAAGTATCACACATAACAATAAGTAATCAATATAAGATGGTGAGCTAAAGTGAAGGTGATAAGAGAGAGAGAGAGAGAGAGAGAGAGAGAGAGAGAGGTGAAAGGGAAAGGTGGGGAAGTGTGAGGGAGACAAGTGCTTCTGGATATAATCATGAACCTGCCAATTCTTAGGGTTTGGGCCCTACACTTCAAAATATGAACAAAATAATTTATATATGAATAGGAATGGCTAAATATTTAAGTTTTTTTTTAAAAAAAAAATTGAGATCATGTGTACGGAAGAATGTTTGTGGGGCCAAGGCAATTTCCCTTGTGAGACAATCACAAAGGGGCCACTACACACTGTTGACCAATCTTTGACCACTAGTATACAATGGAAATTGCTAAATGAGATGTCACTTACAATGGGTCCACATGGCCAAATTTAAACAACCCAATTGAATGTTTAATTTGCTTTATAGATTTGTAATTTCTAACATTTTTTTTTTTTAAAAAAAAAAAATTTACTGGTGGAAAATTTTGTTTCACAGTAATCTGGTTCAACGGGTTCATTTGCATGTGGTTGGTTTATATCAAGAGTTATGCATGTTTGATTCCGACACGACTAGCTCGTTAAAATTGGCGGCAACAGTACTTTCCATTTAGCCAAAGCAAAGGAAGTACGGATCAACCTGATCCGATGGCTTGATCGACTCTTAATCCGAACCCAACTCAACCGGCTGACGATTCAAACTATTTTGGCCTGAACACAGCACAGATGTGTGACGAGTCATTTTCGATCTAGACCCTTCTGTGGGCTTCTGGATCAAGATTGACACAGGCATTAAGAGCTAGGAGCTGGTTAGATTGTGGGTGTTGTGATCACAGTAGTGGCAACAACACTAGCAAAAGTTGTTACCTGATGCCCTTAAAATAACCCACTATGGCACTAGCACCAAATTAGATAAGACCCATTAATTCTGCTTGGACTGAGAGGAATCTAAGCTGGACCATCAAATCCCCCCCATAGCACTAACAGCATTTCAAATCAAGGCTCCAAATTTGAGCTAAAGGGCTGCCAACTGTCAACTGATCAGTGCCTCAGTGAATTTCTGCTTACTCTCACCACTCCTGTAGATGTGATAATATAGGACAGGAGTCATTAACAGTTTTTTATAAGTATTATTTAAAATTATTAAAAATTTGGTATTCGTTTCGATATCAGATTTTGTGAATTCGTAATTTGCTCTGGTACTGCCTAGTATTTGAATTTCGTAATAAAAATATCAAATCGAATTTTTACTATAAATCCGTCTCTTCAGCAAAAACTGAAATCAACACAACCACAAAAAAAAAAAAAAAAATCAAAACAGAAAATATCGGTGAAATAAAATTCATTAATCAATACAAGAATTACACTCGTGCACTCTTCCTGAATCTATCTCAATCTTCTCTTGTTTTCTATAAACCAAAACGACTTCTCTTTTCTCTCTCACGTGCACTCATGGCCAAGGTGCATGCAATATCGCTTCGTTTAAAGTACGGTTCATATCAATAATCTCACCCGTACTCATCATAAAAGCTCTTTATATTGGAGCTATATATAAAGCTCTATCCAAAATCTATTTAAATTGAAATTCTACTCTAATTAATATTTAAATTTTAATAAAATTTATCTCCAACAAATTTAAATATTAATCCTAATCTAATTAAAATTTAATTAAATCCTAACAAAAATGCTAGTAGTTTTTTTCACTAGAATTGGGTTGCAACATAACAAAAAGTTTTAAAGACCTAGCAGTTGCTTGCAACATATATAGAATTTATTTTGAAGGCCATGCCAAACAAAACTAAAAATCTGACTGATTTTGCTGTAAGACGGTGAATTGAAACAAAAAATTTATTATGAAAGCCACGCCAAACAAATACTAAGAATTTGATTGGTCTTGCTGTAAGATGATGAATTAAAAAATATATAAAATCTGTTTTGAAAGATACGCTAAACAGATACTAATTAAGAATATATATGACTGATTTTACTACAAGATGGTGAATTAGAATAGAAAATTTGTTTTGAAAGTCACGCCAAACAAATATTATGAATCTAACTATTCTTACTATAAGGTGGTGAACTAGAATAAAAAATTTATTTTAAAATTCACGTCAACCAGATATTAAGAATATAACTGATTTTACAATAAGATAGTAAATTAAAATAGATAACTTAATTATTTGAAAGTCACACTGAAAAAATACTTATTAGGTTCTATATAACTGGTTTTATTATAAAATGATGAATTGAAATAGAAAACTTGTTTTAAAAACCATGCCAAACAGATACTAAGGATTTGTCCAATCTTATTGTAAGGCAAGTGATGTGCTATCTTATTTCAGCAGTTTAGAATTTTTTTTTTTTTTTTTTTTTTTTTTGCAGTGAAATTAAAGTAGAGCTCTTATATCAGCCTCAAATTTCATTTCAGTCTTTTTACCACCTATGGCTGGAGGATTAGTGAGGGTTGGCCTCCAATCCCTTTCTCCATGATGGGAGAAGGGAAGTCTGATGATGAGTGGTGATGGGAGAAAAATCCTTTTTTTTGTGGGCAGCTCAGGTTGGAAAGAGAGGGGAGGCAGAGGTTGTCTCCTTCTCAAAGTTTGTGCACTACTCCCAACTGTATTATGTGAAAGAAAGGTTAATCTCTCTCTCTCTCTCTCTCTCTCTCTCTCTCTCTCTCTTTCTCTCCCAGCATGCGTAGAGTGGTGTGTGTGCTCAGGCTAGGATTTTGTCATGTTAAAAACAATATCATCTTAGTCTTAAGAAATTAAGCACTTATTAGCACGCGCAGAGATTTTTTTTTTTTTTTTTTTCTATTTGGCCTTAGGAGACTCAATCTCATATCCTCCTCCTATTCTTCAGAGTTCTTAATCTGTAATACTTCAATAATTTCATATTAAATAATAATAATAATAATTGAATATATGAGATAATGCATGCTAATAATAATAATTAGATTTAAATATTTTGGACTGTAATATAGATCCAACAAATTATTATTGCTACCGGATCGGATCGTCATAAATAATATCAGAGACGAATATCAATCGAAAGTATAAGAGTTAAGTGCTATACGGAGTAAAATGCATGTTACAGATTTGGACCCGACAAGAATGTCACGCCTGATAAATTTGATATGTTTGCCTATGATCTGGTTTAGATCCGACTAGAATGTCAGGTCTAAATAGAGGGAGCCTGTAACGCCCCAATAGTCCAATATCGAATGAAAAAAGAATTCTGATTGGATATATGAGGTCACACATGCTAGTAATAATAACTGAGTTTAAATATTTTAAACTCTAACGAGTTATTATTACTAATGGATCGGATCGTCACATAGCCACTTGAGTTACTTGAGTTAGAACTCGATAGTAACTTATCATTTCTTTTGAGGAGATCTTCCGTATTCTTACAATCATTAAAAAGAAGCTTAAAGTGTTTTAATTGTAGATTTATTTGGCTTTATTTTTATTTCTACTATTAGAAGAAGTTTTTTCCTCACAAAATATTCCTATAATAACAAAAACAAATTAATCTGATGCCCTTTGGTCATATCTTAGGTGAGACTCACATAGTGTACCTAAACTACTCAAGCAATCAACTCCCAATGACTACACCAACTTAACAGTTGACACACCCCTCTGATTACATTTTGGTTTGATTTTGATGGCACTAACACTAAAGTAGTTGCTTAACACCAATTAGTATAGTTTACTCTGCAGGTTAACAACCTTAGGTAAGCAATTATGTGAAAAGGCAACTAATCTATACCCGATAAGTTGTTCCACTGACCCAATAACATCCTGATGATGAAGAGGAAGACGTAGTATGTTGTTGTTGGTGGTGGTGATGATAATGAGATGATGATTAATCCAAGTCTCTCCCTCACACCTAACTCCCAACATGCTTGCATTATCCTTACAGTTAGATAGTTCAAAGAGAGAGAGAGAGAGAGAGAGAGAGAGAGATAGATGACTACTATTCGATGACATCAAATATTTAGTGCTATCAAATTTTTCACCATTAGATTAATCATTTTGATCATTTTTAATTTTTAGATCATACTATTTTTTCAACCACCTATTAAATCCTACGTGCCCACTATCATTCTAAATTCACATCTTTTAATCCAATTATAAAAAACCTAATAGCACCAATGACTTGGTGCTATTAATTAATGCTATAAAAGGTCTCTCTCTCTCTCTCTCTCTCTCTCTCTCTATATATATATATATATATATATATATATATATATATATATATATATATATATATATATATATATATATATATATATAAGTTTAGACTATTATACTTTGAATAGTATCAAATCATTGGTTCTATTCCGGTTCTTAATCTTTGGATGAAGAGACGTGCGGTTAAAATGATCGTGAACCTTTAGGATTTAGTAGATAGTTAAAAAAATAGTATAATCGAAAATGTGAAAATGACTTAAGGGCTATATATAATGATAGAAAACTTAGTATCACCAAATACGTGATGCTATCAATAGCATACTAGCTAGACTATATATATATATATATATATATATATATATATATATATATATATATATATATATATATATATATATATATATATATATATATATATGCTCTTTTGGTTCTTTGTGTTAAATGTGAAATTAACAGGGCAACAAAAAAAAAAAAAAAAATCATCATAAATACCTGCCTCTATCTTTCTTTGAGTAATGCGACGCTTGCGCCCACATTATTCTGCAACAGTCCACATCATGCTGAGATAGAAGGCCTTAATTAAGTTGTTGGTAGAATGATAAGATCGAAATAAATTTTTTAAAAACTTTTAAGCAGTGAAAACTTTTCTTTTCCTTTTTTTTTTTTCACTTGCTTTTCCTCAAGAATGGGGACTAGCTAGTAACACAGGCTTAATAGTAGAAAAAATTTCTTTTGCGAAAAATCGTTCTTTATATATATTGGAAAAAACCAAACGTACTTTTTATATTTATTGAGTGTGAAGAAGGTAAAAAAAAAAAGAAAAAAAAAAAGAAAAAAGAAAAAAAGCAGATGACACCAAAGTGTAAAAAGGTAGAACGAAACGCTACTACGTATTTTGGGCAGAAACGACAATCGCATCCCTCCCCCACAAAGCGAAAGAAAGCTGCGGCCTCCGACCCCCTACTAACCGCCTCGAACTCCACCAAATCAGCGTGTACGGGGAAAGGAAAATCAATTATAACTGGAATACAAATAAAAATAAATTAATTAAAGAAATTCACAGAAATGAGTTCAAAGTTGTCCTTGCCGCTGAGCCCATTCCCATCGCTCACTATTTCCCAGTCTTTTATTATTATTATTATTATTATTATTATTATTATATCTGTCCATTTCTTAGCCTTGTACTATTCATCTGCTAGAGATTTTCTTTTCTTTTCTTTATTTTGCTTGTCTTATCATTTTTTTTTCATTTTTTTTTTTTACGAAAAGTTTTAAACAAATTTGTGCACATTAAAATTCATGAAATGTAATATATATATATATATATATATATTATATCAAGTACTGTATAGTATTAAATTTTCGACAGTTAAATATTTATTTTTATTATTTTTATCGTTTAAATTATATTATTTTTTTAATTATATATTAAACCCTACAAATCTACTGTAATTCTAATCATACGTTTTTTCATCCAAATGTCAAAAATCTAAAAACTTAATAACACCAACAACATGATACTATTAATAATACAGTAACATATATATATATATATATATATATATATATATATGTATATATATATATATATATAATTATAATTTAATTCTTAGGTTTATGCTTATGCTGCAACAAAGAAGAAAGAACAACAAAGAGAAGCAAAATTTGAGCACTAAAAGCAAAGTGTGGCAGTTTGGTATTATTATCATTTTTCTATTTTTTTCAATAAACCTTATATATAAAAATAGTGTAAAAAAATATGATGCATTACTTATAATACTTACATCCTTTTTTCTTTTTTCTTTTTAACAATGGAAAATAAAAATTAAAAAACTCCGCTTTTTTTTTTTTTTTTTTTTTTTTTTTTTTTTTTTTTTTTGCTTTCACTTTTTTAACAAATTATCATCCATCACTTTATCAGTATATAATTATATAAAATAAAGAACACCAAACAAGGCCAAAGTGTCTAGTTCGGAGTTTCTATTTTTGCATGAAATAAATTGTTAAAATCTTCTACTGTAATGGTTCTGCTGACGCACTGTATGCATACAACTATATCTGACAACACTAAATTATACAGCAAAGCGAAACAAACCCCATAAAATGGAGAGAGAGAGAGAGAGAAAGAGAGATGTACTGTACAATGATTTGTAACTATTCATGGTCTCTTTAAAAGAGTGCAGTTGAGAATCACGAGCATGGCATGAATAGGAATTATCAATTTTGGGATCCCATCAAAAGCTGGTTACTATACTATGAGGTAAATAGGCTGCGGAGGGGGACAACTCTAGGACCATAGAATTTAGTTAGCTGTTTATTCTAGTACTCATAGAATAGCAGTACTAAGTGATGACCTGTATTACAGTAGCCATTACATTAAAACCATAAATGTAAACTCACCTGTGGTGCTGTGCATCCAAGCGAACACACTAAAACAGAATAATAAAGGTTCAGCAATCTGATTTCCTTTCCATATTGTGTATCAAAATCTGTCAAACTTTTACCTGAACTAAGCCTCTGAATTTAGTTTGTCCGTGTATTATTCACCAAGCCCTATGTTTGATGATCTACATTCAAACTAATGCATCAAAATACAGGGCAAAGATAGCTGTATTTGCCAACTTATTAAAAGAGACAAAAACACTCCACCTAACAATAGAGACGCCACAAGCAGACCGGTTTAAAGAGCAAACAAAAATATAGCCACAAGGAGATAGATTTAGAGCGACCAGATCCTATTTGTAAGGTCCACCACCACCAAATCACAACACAAACACATGACCCTGCACAAATATGCACCCACATCCCTTATTTAATAATCCAGGCTTGTGGTCGTCAAACATAGCTGGTGTCTAGTGAGCCAGCAAATATTAAGTCCTACATGGCCCGGTATAACATTTCAGTAGCATCAAATACACCATGTGTGTTATTATCATCGAGGACACATTTTCCCTACAAAATCAATCATCGGCCAACTAAGTTGCTATTATATTCTAGATCTAAACTGATATCAAAAGAGCACAAACTACTGGTTTTCACAACTAAAGCTCCAGATCCAAAGTCTACAAAGAAGCCAAACAGCAGGGGGCAAAAGAGAGGAGCAGAGAGTGGCCAAAAAAAAAAAAAAAAAAGGTGAGGAAATTTACATGGGGATTTTATATATCTTCTAAAAGACAAAGTGAGTGACGACAATTAGCAGTCTATGGTACAGAACCGGGCCGCTCAACAGCCAGTCTTTTTTTTACTGGGAGGAGGGGGCAAAGGGCCGTTGCAAAATCCGAGAAAGTGAAAGCAAAGCTGAGGAGGGGTCCCCAGATAAAAGAGAGCGAGAGAAAAGCAGAAAAAGCAAATAGTAGCATTAGTAGTTGTTATATGGGGTGGCAGTACTACTACTGTATTAGTAGTAGAGGAGATCACATCATAATAATAATGAAGAAGGAATCCAAATAGGTATAAGAGTAGCCCCCACACCATTTCAAAAAATCATGACCCACAAAACAAAATAATTAAAATAAATGATGTAACCGTGTGTGCTAAACCTCAAAAAAATTGGAATCTGTTAAATAATAAAGCAGTACGAGGAGCACAGTGTGACCACAGAATTTTAATTAATAATCTTGAGCATGTAACATGTTGTATTCTATTGGTCTATTGGTTTACACTGATTATGTAACTTACCAGATCCAAACCCTCGTCTTCTTGTACATGAAATGTGGAGGGATACGGGATGGCTAGGGTGAGTTAATGCTCCTCTATCTTCTTGAGATCCTTCATGTTTGTCGTGTCCACCCTGCAAGTAGAACAAGATAGGCAATGCAGGTGAGAATGTGCAGGTCAAAGCTCCCGTATTTTATTAACTCAGATGGAAGCAATTTGAGCAGGGACTTATCATTTCAAGTCTTATCTGAGAGAGAGAGACTGCTATGACAGGAACAATGTTCCTCACATCACGGGATCAGTGGGAGGATATGCCATTCAACTAGGTCTATGTTATCTAGTTCATACTAGTTTTATGACCGCACTAGAGACTGCTGTTTGCTCACCTTCAAGCTACGAATTTGGCAAAAAAAAAAAAAAAAAAAAAAAATCTAAAATTTCATTCCAAACATTACCTAGGGCCTGCTTGGCCCGGGGCACATTTATTTCACCAAAAATGGACTTATATTTGAAACGAGGAAACTAAATAAAAAAATACTAAAACTTAACTGATCAATTTTCAATTTCCATCATATTTTAAACATAGACCAGAATCATATATATTTAAATATAGCTACTAGCATTACACATTGTATTATTCTATTATTTTTTCATTTATCTTTCTTCGCCGTAATTGACTTAAAACTAAAGATGGACCGAAGTCAAGTACACTATTTTGGAAACTGTAGTTTCGACTGTATCTTTATTACAACGAACCAAATAACAAAAATATCCGTTTACGGCCGAAAATGACTACACCCCTCCACTTCCAACCATAAAACCAAACCCTTACTGAAGTATATAAAAATGTTCAATGAAGTGTTATTTAAATAGTATATTTAGAAAAAGAGCAATGCTACCCATACGCCCCATTGGAGTGTATGATATACACCTTGCCCATCCTAGGACAATAAGTCTTTCACGCGTCACTTCAAAGTGACGAGTAAAATTCACCCCAACCTAGGATGGGTGGGGTGTAAGATGTGCACCCCAAATAGGATGTACAAAAAGCATTTACCTTAGAAAAAGCAAAGTACAATAGTAGAATCCAAAGCAATTAAATTTTTGTTAGAAAATTATTCGAGCTACTTAATATAAGGTCTACACCTTTGATGTTGAATATAAGAATTCTATCATCACTTTTGGAAAAATACTCATTTTTCAACCATTCAATTTTGTTTCTAAATGCTTAAAGAGTGTTGATCATGCTCAACGGTACGAATTGTCGATTTAAAAGATCTATAGTAAACAAGCATGTTTACTACCAATAATATTCTAGCAAAACTCTCTTCTCTCTCTCTCTCTCTCTCTCTCTATATATATATATATATATATATATATATAGAGAGAGAGAGAGAGAGAGAGAGAGAGAGTCTAGCTGTGTTGCTTTTAAAAGCACCAAGCACTTGGTGCTTGCAAGTTTTGCAAGTTTTTCATCGTTAAATCTATTCCTTTGACCAACTCTACTCCTTAGATCGTACTATTCCAGCAACCATCCACTAAATCCTAGGGAACCACTATTATCCTAACTCTACAAATCTTCATCCAAAGGCAAAAAATTCTATGCTTTTAAAAGTACCAAGTCATTGGTGCTTGTAGGTTTTTGGCCCTTGAATGAAGGTAAGTGTGGTTAGGATAATAGTGGTCCCCTAGATTTTAGTAGATGGTTGATGGAATAATATAATCTAAGGGGTGATATTAGTCAAAGGGATAGATCTAAAGATAGAAAATTTACAAGCACCAATTGCTTGGTGCTTTTACAAGCATAGTAGTCGGACTCTCCCCCTTCCTCTCTCTTTCTCTCTCTCAACAATGCTACTATACTATCAATAGCATCAAATACTTGGTGCTATTAAATTTTTGACCCTTGGACAAGGGGATGTGCGGTTAGAATGATAGTGAGCCCCTTAGGTTTAGTAGGTAGTTGAAAATATAGTATAATCTAATGGGTAGAAATGATCCAAGGAGTTGTTCTAACACCGGAAAACTTGGTAGCATCAAGTCCTTTGTGCTATCAATAGCATCGTAGCCGAAATATATATATATATATATATATATATATATATATGTAAAGAAAGAGAGAGAGAGAGAGAGTCCGGTTATGGTGCTTTTAAAAGTACCAAGCACTTGGTACTTGTAAGTTTTCCGCCATTAGATCTATCATTGTCATCAATTTCACCCCTTAAAATCATACTATTTTGCCAACCACCCACTAAACCCTAGAGGACTACTATCATTCTAACCGCAGTCTTTTATCCAAGGAGCCCAATTATATATATATATATATATATATATATATATATATAGAGAGAGAGAGAGAGAGAGAGAGAGAGAGAGAAAGTCCGGCTACTATGTTATTAATAGCACCAAGCACTTGGTGCTACCAAGTTTTTCGCCATTAGATTTACCCCTTTGATTATTTTCATCTCTTAGATCATACTATTTTCCTAATCACCCACTAAACCCTAGTGGGCCACCATCATCCTAACCGCACATCCCTTCATTCAAGGGTCAAAACCTAATAGCACCAATGACTTGGTACTATTAATAGTATAGTAGCCTAGTTCATATATGAGCCGCTGCCGATGCAGCCATCGCCGCTTGAACTTAAGAAAGCTGCGGATCACTATATATATATATATATATATAGAGAGAGAGAGAGAGAGAGAGAGAGAGAGGCTTCTGTGCTTTCGAAAGTATGGAGGCCTCTGTTCTTCTAAGTTGTTTTCGATGATGGGACATCTGATTCGACGATCGGCTCTGCTAGAAATAATCTTACTATTGATATTAAGTAGAATTTTCTATTAAAATTTCACCTAATTTAGATTGTTCTACACCGTTGAACTTACAAACGTATCACATCGGCCGTTAAAATAGTCACTTTTGAGACCCTTTGATCACTTGGTAAATGATGTCGAAAAATTATAAAATTTAGTTTCTAAATAGTTTTAATAACGTAAATCATGTCTAACGAAGTCGATCGTCGAATCGGATATCCTATCATCAAAAACAACTTACAAACACGAAGGCCTCCGTACTTTCGAAAGCACGGAGGCCGGAGGCCTCCATGCTTGTAAGTTTTTTTTGATGATGGAGCTAGAATTCTATCAATCCATTGCCACCCATTTGTTTTCGATAATGGAGCTTCCACATCGACGATCGGCACGGTTGAATATGTCTAAACCACTAGAAATATTTAGGAATCAAATTTCAAATCTTTTCGACATCATTGGCTTAATGATCAAAGGATTGCAAAATTTATAATTTTAATGGTAGATATGAGCCTACTGCTCGTTTAACGGTGTAACGAAATATAAATTAATTAAAATTTGGTTAAATTTTTTTTAAAACTATTTAAAATAAGATATATACTCTTGATTTTGATTATGAGACTCCTATAATCACTTTTTGAAGAATATTCATTTTTAACCGTTTATTTTTGTGTCCACTTGATAGACAAAAAAAGAATATCAAAAAAATATGAAATTTAATTTCTAAATAATTTAAATGGTCTAGATCATATTTAACGATGTCGATCGTCATTTTGAAAGCTCCATCATAAAAAATAGATGGATGGCAACGAAGCCCGTTTGCAACCGATAGTATTCAAGCTTAGCTCTCTCTCTCTATATATATTCTACTTTTTCTACTTTCTATTTGTTAAACACTCTTACATAAATGACTACAATTAAAAAACTGGAAGCTGAACCAAACAGGCAAAAATTCGGGTGTGACACCGGCAGGAAAGACTTCAAATGCTGCCAAAAAAGGGGCTGGGCCATTAACTAAAGATTTCGCTACTGTACAAAGATATTGAAAACTAATGGCCATCCAAGAGTGATGTCCCATCTAAGACAGCCTACAGGCTTTCCTTCAAAAGGGCAAAAAGGGGGGAAAAACATCCTACTCAACTAGTTAAATAAATTGCTATAGGGTAAATTACACTTTTGGTCCTCCAATAATGAGGCCCGTGATAATTTGGTTCTCAAAATTTAATTTGATGCAATTTTTGACTAAAATTTTCTGAATTGTTGTAATTAAGTCCTACAATTCAATTTAGTTGGCTACATATTGATGTATCGCTAAGGTGGAAATTATGTAGTAGTAGTATGATTAATGATACAACAATAATTAAAATGCTACATCACTTGTACATCAACCATTCATCAACGTTTAGCCAAATAAATTGAGTTGTGGGACTTAATTGCAATAATTTACAAAGTTCAAAACCAAAAATTACAACAAACTGTCACGCGCACCATAGTTTGAGGACCAAAAGTGTAATTTACCCATTGCTATTTGCTATAACATAAATATCAAGAAACTAAGGTGATACATTATCACAGAAGTTATTTTATTGAGACACAGAAGAACACTACAGCAAATGAATCAATGCAATTGGAGCTTTCTTCCAAGAGATACAGTCAAATCAATAAACATTTCACATATATATATATATATATATATATATATATATATATATATATAGAGAGAGAGAGAGAGAGAGAGAGAGAGAGCTTATATACTTTTAAAAATACAAGCACAACTATACTTGTAAATTTTTTACCATTAAATTTGTATTGAAATTTGTACTATTATAAAGTCAACTAAAAAGAGAGAAAGAGAAAGTACAATAGTACGGATCTCAATACAAATTCAATAATAAGAAATTCACAAGCACAGTTGGGCTTATGCTTTTAAAAGTATATAAGCTTTACTCTCTCTCTCTCTCTCTCTCTCTCTATATATATATATATAAGAGCATGAGGGTACCCCTATTAACAGGGAAAAAAACTTAGCGAACACAAAAGACAGAATAGTAGTGTGCATAAGACAATTATAATGTCAAGATGACATAACAACAGCATGAACACCGGGCAAGTTGTAATGGCAAATCAATGGTACATCCAATACTTCTAAAATAGTATCTCTTTTGTCTCAAAGATCATCGCTAGTATTATGAATTACATGGTAATACACTAAACAAATTTGCCAACCAAAATGTATTAATCAGCATATACTGATGTAAAGCAAATACACCCGAAATGTTGTAAACATCTTATCAGGAACAACACTAAGCACAGGATGCATTTTCCTAATAAAGATAACCGAATAATACGAGAGCATAATTAAATCGTTGGGTTTTTGTCCTTCAAGTAATTTAGTTGGTTCTCTCCAAGGAGAGACGATCCTGACAAAATTAGGGAGTCTAGCAATATCTCGGTGGGATCCTGAGAAACTACATTGGGACCACATACAGGAAAATTTTCTGTAGATTGTTGTGATGTGATAGCAGAAATAAAATTAACTAATTGACTTGTTCAAAAGGCTAAAGACATCAATTTCGTGAAGCATTAAGTATACTCCACTGCAAATAAACAACAGCTTTTAAATCACAGACAGACTCTAGGCAAGTGAGGTTAGCACCGTATAATTTTCAGTCCGCTACACATCATAAGGATTAAGAACCTCGTTAGAGCCTTGTGCACTAGGCATACTTTCTATTATTTGGTTTGAAGGGCTCACATCATTTAGTCGTTCCTCTTCAAACTTAAAATGACGGCTCCACGACTACAGTTTGTGTTTAACAGAATAACAAAATTTCACTAACCCATATGCATTAGAGTGCATTACATTTAGATTGGAGGTGTCGGTCATATTATAATTTTAAATCACTTTGGTATTGCTCATGTACTTAGCTGAAAATAGATGAAAAGTACTTTCTTAGGAATATACTAAAACAGCGAGCAGTGAACAGCAATCAGAGGACCACTAGCTTAGTGGCTAAATTAGCTGCAACATTGGAACCACAATGTAAAAATTAATCAGAAATTTGAGTGATGACAATCAAAACAGAATTTGAAGCTCGATATCTTGATTGAAACAAATTAAAGTTTGGTAACCTAAATAAAATCTGACCAAATTTCAGTGACCAATGCTGTAATTTATAATTGAAAAAATCCTTGCCTATGTCTATGAACAACAACAAATGTTTGACTTAATTATTAGCAAATCAAGCTAGTGTAATGAATGCTAGAGCCAAGGATTTAAGTACCGTAGCACGGAATCGTGCCGAAAATTTGCTGGCATGGTACGGCACGGTGCATGCCGTGCCGATACGTGCTGGTCACAAAAAATACATATGTGCCAACATATAATGGCATGAAATATGTATTTTTTTTAGCAACAAAATATTCTAATTGCTTATAATGTATTTTTATCAAATTTGTTGAACTTTATTTAGAAAATTGCTAACTAATTTAAAGAAAAAAGAGTTTTGAGTTGTGCCATCGGCACCGGAACTGTATCGTGCCGATATTTTATTGGCACGATACAGCACGATAGATACGGCCTGTGCCGATAGACACTTAAATCCTTGGTTGGCGCTGCTTCTAAAGCAAAGAGAAGCCAAAGAATTTCACACTAAATAATGGTCGGTCATACCTAGGTCAGTCAATTGATCTACAAAAGTATAGCAAACCCGAATCTTTCTCATTTAGACAAAAGAAAGAAAGAATCTTCGGGCATGATTTGAAACCAAAAACAAGAAGTCAACTAAAAATCCAGATTATAGCAACAAAACCCTTGTGGGTATTACAAGATGGTGCCAAATTAGAACAATTATATTCCATAACTAATAGATTGACTTAGATGATTATATTCCATAACTTGAAAGCAAGCACAGGATATTACAAGATGGTGCCAAATTAGAACGATTTTGAGTTTGTTAGTAAATAAGCTGAACAAGCTGTAACAATTTTTGGGAGATTTCAATAATGCAAAAAGCGAAATTCATGATAGAAATAGCTTATACAAACCAAATTTACACAGCCCTAGATATAGCTATAATCGGCAACTCTGTTCAGCAATGTATTTGTTATAAGGAATTCAAGATGGATTTTTTTTCTTTTTTTTTTCCTTCTCAAGTGAGAAAATACAAAGAGTTGTCAGGCCAACCAAGTATGAAACTTCCATAGTATGAAAGAAATAGTATATACAAACCAAATCTACACAGCCCTTCATATAGCTATAATCAGCAACTCTGATAAGCAATGTATTTGTTATAAGGAATTCAAAAGGACATTTTTTTTCCCTTCTTAGGTGAGAAAATGCAAAGAGTCATCAGGCCTAGCAATTATGAAACTTACATGGTATGATGCAAGATAAAATCTATCAATTCTCTTGTCCTCTTTTTAATTTCTTTGAATTCTATTTCTTTTTTTATCACTTCACTGCATAACTTAATGCATAGCTGCTAAAGTAATATATACTACATTGAGCTACAATATCATCTATACAATCTATACGATATAATGAAAGGGTATGTGGATTTTATCACTTCACTGCATAACTTAATGCATAGCTGCTACAGTAATATATACTACATTGGGCTACAATATCATCTACACAATCTATTCTATATAATGAAAGGGCATCTGGATGATGCCATGTTGGTTCCCTTTGGGTGCCCTTCATAAGTGCGTCTATCTTTTATTTTTGTTGGTTAATTGTGTGTATTGAAAATTATATACGAAGCCTTATGAGAATAAGAAGTACTATGGACATTTAATTTCATTACTAAGGAGAAGTCGGAAAATACCACGTTCACATCACATCTTTCATATTTCATTAATAAGACGAATGACAATTCATGACTAATATATTATAAAATGTCATGTTCATATAAATTCTGTATTTGTAAAAGTTATTCTGAGCAATACATATTATAAATCATTAATGATAAATTATCATTTCTTCCATTACTAAGATATGGAAAAATATATTAACTCAGTCAATTCTAAGTGATAAATATTATCTTTTAATTATAATTCATAGATACTAGTACTTCACATATTTCCTCTTATCATTAATGAGCTATGAGTGAACACTACGTACACATCACACCTTCAGTATTTTATTAGCAGAAGAAATGACAAGTCATCATTAATGAGTTGTGCGGTGGCATATTTACATAATTTCACCATTCATAAGAGTTAAATTAAGTATATTATTTCATAACTAATTACTGACAAACCGTCACTATTCCTATCAATGAACTATGTCAGGCTCCGCTTGGTTGAGGTATAAGAGAGAACTAGTAGTTCCAGAGATAAGTATAACTTTTGGAACAAGCAGGAACTATTGTAATTTGTGTTTGGATGGGTATTAGGCTAGTACCAGGTATAAAAAAAATAGTGTTTAGTAGGAAATGGAGAATAAGAAGAATAAAAAGTAGTATTTTGTGTAAAATGATTAATATGCCCTTCCTCTTAGTTTTTTTTAAAAAAATTAAAATTTAAAAATTTGTATAAGTTTTAATTTTTATTAATTTTAATTTTTATAAAAATTTTAAGTGGGAGCAAAAAATTTAATTTTAAATTTTAAGTGGGAGCAAAAATTTTAATTTTTTAAATTTGTATAAATTTTTAAAAATTTATAAAAAAATTGTATAAATTTTAAAATTTTAAAATTTTAAAATTAATAATTTTTTAAAAAATTAAAATTAAATTAAATTTTTAGATTTATTAAAAAGTAAAGTTAAAAAATTTAAAATTTATAAAATAAAAAAAATTAAATTAAAAATTTTATAAAATTAAATATATTTTAAAATTTAAAAATTTTTAATTAAAAAAAATAAAAAAACAATAGGAAGCAAGAGAGGGAAGAAGGTGCCTTGGTTCGCGTGCACAAGGGCAAGCATCAAAGAGCAGGAACAAGCTGCTAATTCCAGGGGTGGGGAGGAACAAGTGTTCCCCCTTGTTCCCCCCCTTCCCCAATTTCTGTTTGGGTACAAAGGGGGTTATTCTCCCCTTTTGTACCCGAACCAAACACTACCTGAAAGATTTGATGAGATCTTATAACTTATTACCGATAATTTCAAAAAAAAAAATTCTAAGGAAAAAATGATATTGAACTGTAATGTAATATCTTTTTTGTACTAATACTTCCAATCGTCTTATCCCACAGGGAAATGCAAGAATTTCACAAGAGAAGCATTACCACACAAAACTAAGAACTAAAGCATCTTTAAATTCACTTTGAACTGTATAACATCTTCAAAAGACTAATCTATGGTTCCTTTCTATATCTAGTTTCAAATTGCACCACCCAAATTGTCCAAATTCTAGATTGCAAAGATTTTCTTACATGTTGCACCCTTAAGTTGGAATGTAAGATTTGAACCCAAATAAATTCTCTGGACACTTTTTAATCATGTTTAAAAGATGATTAATAGTTTTCATATGCATTTGCCATCTTAATAAGATAACTGTTCTTAAAAGGCGGTGCATAGACCTATATATGAACCCACATATGCAAATGTAAAATCAAATATGTTCAATCCTATGGATTCAGTTTATTGCTCTGTATTGTATCTACAACAAATAAGAAGGGACAGGTAAATGATAAGCTTCCCATGACATTTAGGTTTCAGCCACTCGCATGCAAATAATAATAATAATAATAATAATATATATATATATATATATATATAGAGTAGGCCGGTATGCTTATGGAAGCACGGAACCATCTGTGCTTATAAATCGTTTTCAATGTTGGGACTTCTGAATCGACAATCGGTTCCGTTAGATTTGATCAAAAGTATTTGAAGTATCTAAGAAATAAATTTTATGATTTTTCAATATCATTTGCCTAGTGATCAAAAAGGCCCAAAATCAATAATTTTAACGGTCGTGGTGAACCGTTTGCAAGTTTAACGGTGTAAAAATATTCAAATCACATAAAATTTTGATAGAAAATTATTTATACTATATAAAATAATATCAATATCTTTGATCTAAAATTTTAGTATCATATCATCACATTTTGTGAGACTTTTATTTTCATCCGTTAATTTTAGACCCTTTCGATCACTAGGCAGGTAATATTGTAAAATCGCGAAATTTATTTTCTAGATATTTCAAATACTCTAGATCAAGTTTAACGGAGTCGATCGTCAATTCGAAAGTCTCAATATCAAAAACAACTTATAAGCACGGGTGCCTCCGTGCTTATAAAAGCATACTAGCCGCACTCATATCTTTATAAAATGAGATCAATATCTTTAATCTAAAATTTTAGTATCATATCATCATATTTTGTGAGATTTTTATTTTCATCCGTTGATTTTAGACCCTTTCGATTACTAGGCAAGTAATATCGTAAAATCGCGAAATTTATTTTCTAGATACTTCAAATACTCTAGATTAAGTCTAACGGAACCGATCGTCAATTCGAAAGTCCCAATATCGAAAACAGCTTATAAGCATGGGTTCTTATAAAAGCATACTAGCCGCACTCACACACACACATCCGCCCGCAAGCTGCTTTTAGCTTAAACATGCATTGGATCATAAGTATAAACTAGAAAATATCACATTAATTTATCTGACTAGGAAATAGGAATATATACTAACCACACAAAAAAAACGCTTCTTTTCTTCACTAAGTGTTCTCTTGGTTATGACAAAATATGTGAACACGAAATGTCAAAGCAAAAATTAAAGATGCTACCACAGTCATAGCATAAAGAGTTCAAGAATGACCAGGTTGGTACTCTTATTTATGTTAGATTCTCCAACTTTATAGCAATTTAGAGTGAGAAGCAAATAAAATACCTTTTCAACTCTTTGTTGGTAGAGATTAAATGCTTAATAGAGGAAGTGGATCAATTTAAAGGAGAGAAGCTGCAGAAGAATGAAAGGCTAAGAAATTAATCAATTAACACTCACGTTGTTCCATAGAGGGCAATTTTCTGAACTTTAGAGATGTCGCCACCACCTTGGTTGTCCTCGATAAAAATCGTCAAGCTGATGTAATATGATCAGTCCAACAAATTAATAACCAAATTATGCAATGCAATCACATACTAAAAAAATTAAAAGGGAAAAAATATTACTTGAGAAATTATACTCTACTTACCTACGAACATTTTGAAATTTGACATACTTCACAGGTACAGGCTGCCCCTGCAAATGAGATGAAGTTGTAACTAGACAATCCAGTAGTATGTTTCAGGACAAATTCAACAACTATTTACCCAGAGGCAACCCCTATCTTTCCCAAACCCAACAAAGATAATAATAATAGAATAATAATAACAATAATTTTGCCCCAAAAAATTATAAAGGCCAGAAATATATTTTAATCTCAAGAAGCTAGAAGGATGACATTACCTTCAAATTCTCAGGGGATAAAACAATTGTGTCATTAGACGGGTAATCATTGACATTACTGCAACAGTTGTTAAATGGTCAATAAACAATCAGTTCTCCAAACAACCAAAACTTCAAGAGTTTCAATTTTGTAACTTGAATCTCTTGAATCTAGATATAGCATACCTAAAGCCCATGTGCTCTTTGTTTGCAAAAAGTTTAGCCGTCCTTGGACCTGAGAAATAACACATTGAGGTCTTAAATAAACTTTAACTAATTTAACAGCGCGCAGATAAAACAATCAAGGAGCAAAAAGATGCAACAGAAAGTAGAAAAGATCAAAAGCTCGATGATAACGCAATGCACAGCTGCACGTGCACATGGCGAATATATACAATACATGACACAACAACCGAATAATTGCGAGTGATACCGCAAATCCAATCATCACGCAGCAAGAAACGATCAAAGTATTCAAAGTAGAATCAGCACACAAAAGTAAACAATAATTCCAAGAATAAACACCAATACCTTCCTCTTCGGGGCCCTTGATAACAACCGAATGTAACTTGATCACTTGAGTGAAAGGTATATATATCAAAAGCTGCTCATCGGCCTCGCTCTCGAGATGGAGCCCATCATCCTCCCTATAACCCTAACATCAAAGAGATCAAAAACAAAAGGGAATTCAAACAAGAACGGATCAACAAGTAAGAAAGAGGGATAAGATGGAGCGAGAGCGATGGCGATCACCTGCTTCAAGGCATTGGCGACGGAGTGGCTGGCGCTCTGGTTGAGGCACTCAACGCCGCTCCAATCGACGAAGTCGACGAGATCGACCTAGAAAATGGAGCGCTCAGGGCGAGGGTAGGGGATCTAGGGTTAGGGTTTTGATCGTGGGAGAGGGCGTACCTGGCCTCGTTGGATCGTGGAGGAGGCGGGGGACGCCATGGGCGAAGGAGAGAAGCGATGAGAATGGGAAAAGGGTGAGGGGAGGGAGGGGAGGGGAGGGGAGGGGAGCGGTAGAGTCTCTCTCTCCGGGGCTCTTTCGTAGAGTTTGGATTTGGGGCTGAGAGAGAGAACGCGGAGGAGGGAGAATTTTAATAAGGGAATCGCCGCCGAATGAAAGTCGGCGCCGCTTATGTTTGCGGTGGTGTGTAGATAAGTAGTCGGCAACGGATTTGAAATTAGTGCAACGCCGACTTTTGAGCTTCTGCCGGCTTCTGTGTTTTGCGTTGACGAGTTTAATTTTTTTTAAACTTTGTTTTAGTTTTTGTTTTCATTTTGTGTATTATAAGAAAATAAATGCAATAGACCCCCTAAATTATTGCTGTTTTACATAAGATAGCCCAAAAGCTCTTTTGGGGTAAACTTCAATTATCTTTCATATATTGTACTCATTTGATTCCCACGATTTGAATATGAATTATATTGAGAAAGCTTTTCTCTCTCTTAAAAAACAATTATATTGAGAAGGAAAATGCTACTTGTACACCCGTAAGGGGTGTACATCTCACACTCCCACCCATCTAAGGGTGGGGATGTGATGAGTGGTCACTTGATGTGATCCGTAAAAAACATCAACATCATTAAAAGGGTGGAGGTGTAGGATGTACACCCCTTCGGGGTGTGCATGTAGCATTACTCTATTGAGAAAGCTGCTGTTCAACGAGACAAAAAAAAAAAAAAAAAAAAAAAAAAAAAATTCTAAAACAGTACCCGCCAACTCCTTTCCCCAACACGGTCACCTCTCCTCACCTCTCACCACCAACCCCCAACACTGACCACTCAATCCCCGAGTCCCAACCCTCTCCCCACGATCCAAAGCCCCTTCTTCCTCCTCTCCTCTCCTCTACGCCACCGAACCCTAATCCCCATGGCCACCTTCTCCCTCCTCCAACTCCCCTCCTCCTCCGCCGCCGCCGCCGCCTCCGCCTCCCTCCGCAGCCTCGCCCTCTCCCTCCCTCCGCCGCTCCGCCTCCGCCGCCGCCGCCGCGCCGCCGCCGTGGCTCCTCGGATTCGCGCGCAATCAGCGCCCTCCGCTCTCACGCAGGACGACCTCAAGAAGCTCGCCGCGGAGAAGGCCGTGGAGTACGTGAGCAGCGGCATGGTCCTCGGCCTCGGCACCGGCTCCACCGCCGCCTTCGTCGTCGCCGAGATCGGCGCCCTCCTCGCCTCCGGTGAGCTCTCCGACATCGTCGGCGTCCCCACCTCCAAGCGAACCTTCGAGCAGGCCCGCTCGCTCGGCATCCCTCTCTCCACCCTCGACGACCACCCCTACATCAATCTCGCCATCGATGGTGCCGATGAGGTCATAGAGACTCTCTCTCTCTCTCTCCCTCTCTCTACTCCCAGATTGAATGGAGTTTGAGATCATTAATGACTGCTTATAATTCAAACAATTTGCTATTGCTCTCCAGGTAAAAATGTGAGGAACTTAACATAACCTACAGCCCGTTTTGATCCAACTACCCAACCAACCTTCAAAAGGTTTTATTTTAGAATCTAAACCTTTCGAGCACTTCAATTGTTTTAAGGCAAATTAGTCATGAGATACTCGAATCATTCTTTTCCAGATAAACGGCGCACCCAAATTTTGAGTCAGAAATGCTTTTCAATGGCTCGAAACAAATGACTTAAATGTCAAAGTTTAGTTTAGTTTTATACATTTTTAGCTTCTCCTCTAATTGCTAGCAGAACGTTTCCTTTCTTAAGGGCGAAGAGATAAAGATCCGATGTTAATTTCTCATTCCTTTCGAGTAGAGTTCTTATTTCGAGAGTTAGATGAATATGGTATAAATCATGGTAAAATCAGAAAAACAGTCAGTCGATCTTCTTTACCAGGGAAAGAGCATATGTCTATGTCGATGAGAGCAATGAATTCTTGGCGAGCATGTCCTTGTTGTTGCACATCTGTAGATTTCTTGGCGAACACGGAACATCTCCCTTAGGGCTTGTTTTGCCCCGATCGGAGCTTCTGCCGTAATGCTGTTTGAGTATAGTTGGTCAAAGAAACCCTGATACTGCTAATTATTCGTTCATAGTGGCCTTTTTAAAAGAAATTGACATGAAATAAAATGTTTATCAGCTGGTTTTTCCTTGTAGAGATCCCCAATCGGAATCTAAACAGATGGTGAACTTTCTCTACTTTTTCCTTTTTCCATTTCCTGGGAGGATGTTTATCTACTGTTGCTTAGCGAATGTACCACAGGCAGATGGATAGTTTCTTATATCTTACTATTTTTCTTCTGGTAGGTTTTGTGATTCACTACTATGCGAATAACTAGTTTCGAATTGACTGCATTTTATGCATTGTCTTAGCCATGTTTTATTCCTTCCTGCTAATTTGTAGATGATTCCATTAAAATGTCAAATATGCAAGAATTTGCTTTAGATACTAGACTAGATGATTTTTGTAAATTTTTTGAAAGTACATTTATTTACCGTTGCTTCGGGGACATCTGACAAACATATTTGGAGGTCAATAATAAATATATCACTGTTCTCTGTTCTTGCGTCTATTTTCTTGCATTTGAGCTTCGGTATGGGGTTAAAACAGGTGGATCCAGATATTAACCTAGTTAAAGGGCGTGGAGGGGCTCTTCTTCGGGAGAAGATGGTTGAGGCTGCTTCAGACAAATTCATCGTGGTTGTGGATGAAACAAAGCTCGTAACCGGCTTAGGCGGAAGCGGACTGGCGATGCCGGTGGAAGTCGTGCAGTTCTGTTGGAAACATAACCTAAGAAGATTGCAAGAATTGTTCAAAGAAGAAGGGTGTGAAGCAAAGCTTAGGTTGGACGGCGATGGGAAACCTTATATCACGGATAATTCAAACTATATCGTAGATTTGTACTTCAAAACTCCCATGAAGGATGCACTAGCTGCTGGAAAGGAGATATCGGCATTTGAAGGAGTTGTAGAGCATGGGTTGTTTTTGGATATGGCGAGTACAGTAATTATTGCAGGGAAGGATGGGGTGAGTGTGAAGTCAAGGTTAATTAGCGTCGCCGCTGTCTGATTGATGTTGCCTAAAATAAGGTGTGTTTTCATTCAGTTTTTCAGCTTGTCCCCCAACAAAGGGTTGTATTATTGCATTTGAAATAATAAACAAGGGGACTACCATGTTCAAAGTTGTTCTCGTCGTCGTGTTATCTCCTGCCTCGAGTTCTCTGTTGTTTTCATCAATTTAGAGAGTACACAAGTTGTAGATTATATCATTTATATTGATTCAAGTTTTCCATCTAGATGATCTTAGCATTTCCTTCTGTTTGATTTATGCTGTTGTCTATGTTTGCTATTCCTGTGTTTGCATGATAAGTTACAAGAAATTAATGGCTGCAGACTCTTACCAAAAAAATATCTGATATGGTAGCAGCAGCAGCAATGATATTTGACTACTTCATGGCAACTTAATCAAATTTCCACTATATTATGGTGTCAGCCTCTGTACACTCTCAATGGTAAGCACCCCCAGCAAAAAATTCATGTACAACTCCATTCAACTCAATCCAACTACAACCAGGAACTTTTTCAACACCTTCTCTCTTCATCAGTTTTCTCATCTTTTTGACACCATCCCACACGGATTCTTTGGCATACACATTAGACATTAATACATATGCTCCACAATTAGTTGGATCCTCCTCAATTAGCTTTCTCGTCGCATACTCAGCAAGTTCAATATGTCCATGAAGATTACAAGCACCAAGTAGTGCTCCCCAAACGGCCTTTCGATTTGCAGAAACGTCTGTTGATTCTATAAAATCTTTAGCTTCGGTCAAGAGGCCGCATCGACCAAAGAGATCCACCATACAACTATAATGTTCGGTTGTCGGATGAATTCCATACTTCCGAGTCATCAAATCGAAGTAGTGCTTACCTTCTTTTACTAGACCTCCATGGCTACAAGCGGCTAAAACACCAATGAATGCAACAGCATCAGGATGAATACCATTCCCTTCCATGCATTCGAAGTGTTCTAGAGCTAGTTTACATCTTCCGTGCATGGCAAGCCCACTGATAATCGTAGTCCATGCCAACAAATCCTTCACATGCATTCTATTGAACACTTGGAGAGCAAGATCTATGCATCCACACTTTGCATACATTTCCACAAGCGAAGAACTTAATTGAGCATCCATTTCTATTTTGTTTCTCTCAATGTAAGCATGAATCCACCTGCCTAATTCAAGAGCACCAACTTTTGCACATGCAGTCAATGTGCTAACTAGGGTTAATTGATTAGGGCTCACCTTCATCCTTTGCATCTCTTCAAAGATATCCAAAGCTCCACTGAAATAACCCGATTTGGTTAATGCACTTATCATTGCATTCCAGGCAGCTACATCTTTGTATGGCATTTGTTTGAAGGTTTCAAGTGCAGTCGCCACTGCGCCATGTTTTACATGTCCCACCACCATCAAAGTCCTAGAGATCTCACTCTTAATAACCAATTTGTTGAACAATGATTCGGCCGAGTCCATGTCACCACAACGCGTATAGAGGCCAAGAACAGAATGAAGCAAATCGAGAGATTTGTCGATCCCAGCCTTCCAAATGTATCCATGGATTACTCTGCCTATGTTTAGGCAACCCAATCGCGCAGAAGCCGATAAAATGCTTATCGTGGTGGCCTTGTCGGGTTTTACATCAAGAGCCTGCCGAAGCCAAAATGTGGTAAGATAATGCATGTTTCTACTTGCACCACCGATTTAATAACAAGACGACGACCACCGAATGAATCACTAATATCAACACATCAAACAGGGTGAGAGAAGTTACCAGCATCTCGTTATAAAGCAACATTGCTGCTTCGAAGCATCCATTCGAAACATATCCGCTAAGCATGGCATTCCAAGCCACCACATTCCGATGAGGCATTTTATCAAACACCTCGCGGGCGGTTTCTATACGTCGTACGGCGGCATATCCAGTGAGCAATGTGGTCCATGTCACCACATCATGTTCGATCATCCGACAGAATAACCTCTCTGCTTCCTCCATCTCCCCCATCTTAGCATACATGTTCACCAAAGCATTTCCCAGATTCAATCCCAAGCTCACTCCTTTCTCACGGATATATTGGCGAACCTTCGTGCCCAGCTCGAAGTCCCTCGATTTAGTGCACGCCGCAAGCACCCTCACGAGCGTCACCGAATTGGGCACAGCACGAAACTCCCCGACCATCGTCCTAAACAAAGATTTCACCTTTTCCCACAAACCCAACTCGGCGTACCCCCCAATAACGCAGCTCCAGGACACGGCACTCCTCTCAGGCATTTTCTCGAACAGGAGACGCGCATCGTCGGTGCGCCCACATCCGAAGTACATACCGATCAGCGCATTTTGCACGTACGAATCCACGGCCACTCCGAGCTTAACGGCGTATCCATGGGCCTGGGCTCCTTCGGAAAAAGCCGGGATCTTCGCGCATGCTTTGAGAACGGCGGGGAAGAAGCCGCCACCGCGAGGGTTAAGGGAGAGTGGGCCGTGCTCTACTAACTTCTTGAAGAGGAGAATGGCTTGTTCGGGGTCGCGTTGGTCCCTACTGCGCAGGGTGTTGTAGCTGTGATGCTGCGAAATGCAGAGGAGAGTAAATGGAGAAAGAGAGAGAGAGAGAGAGAAAGAGTATACCAGGAATCGTTGATGGCGCCCCCGCGCGATTTCGAAGAGAAGGGTGAAGTGGTGGTGGGATGTAGAGGTTGTATAGAGGCCATCATCTCATTCTCACCCAATAAAAAAAAAAGCTTATGGAATATAAATAAATTATACATCTCATAGATTATCTATTTCAAAAATAAAATAAATTTTACTAATTATTTCAAAGTAATGGATGAATAAATCTTTGAAATAAATGTACAATAGTATTACTGAAAATAAAAATTAATGAATAAATAAATTTTATTTATATTTGAAAATCAATTTTATCATATTGATGAGGTGTAAAATATTATACATTTGAGTCCCACATCAAACTATTGAAATTTCTAGTTAAAAAGAAAAAAAAAAGAAAAATTGGTAAGGTGGGTGAAATTTATTTTTCTCCAACTATTAGTTGAATCGGGATGTTTTTAAAACCAGTTAACTCAATAATAAAATTTCTTTCATTTGAGGGTTTAGACGGTTTTTTGTGGTTTTAGTAAAAATAAAAAAAATAATAAAATATTAACTCCAAAAATAAAAGAAGGTTAATAATTTATCAAATAAATTAATTTTGGATGTGCAAAAAGTGGACTAGAGCACAGAAAAGCAAAAGTTCCTCATAAAAATATTTTGAAAGAAGTTGTTGTGTAAAAAGCAGTAGTATAGGAAGTCTAGTGCAATTGTTTCCTCTCCACACAAAAAACAAAATCCTAACCCCAAAAAAAGCAAAAAAGAAAAAGAAAAAAAACCAGGCTCGTTAACCGGAAACAAAAGGAGTCGGCAAAAGTCAAAAGTCGGCATTCTTTCATGCGCCCGTTGCAGACTAGTATTATTGGTGGGCTTGCTGCCATGCAATGGAACAAGTAAAATAGCTCTAGAACACTTCAAAGACAGGGAAAGAGGAATGGCATTCATCCTGATGCAGTGATGCTGCTTCATTCATTCATTGGTGTTCTACCTGCTCGTAGCCATGGAGGGTTAAGTCGAAGAAGGTAAGCGCTGCTTCGATTTGATGACTCGAAAGTATGGAATTCATCGGACAACCGAACATTGCAGTTGCATTGCGTTTCTCTTTTGCTGATGCTGCTTCTTGATTGAAGCTAAGGATTCTACAGAATCAATGGACCTTTCTGCAAATGAAGTTGAAATTTGATGAAAAAATTCCTGGTTGCAGTCGGATTGAGTTGAATTTTTTGCTGGGGGTACTTACCATCCTGAGTGTACAGAGACTGACATCAAAATGCAACTTGGAATTTGATGATGTTGTCGTAAATTAGTCGAATCTCGTCGCTGCTGCCTCAGCCTTTTTCTTTGGGGTAAGATCTGCTGATTATTCTTTAATTAGGAATAAATTACTATCAATTTATAGATATAATCAAACTGATTCATCGTAACTTCAGCCTTGTATGGCATGATCAAAGCAGATCTCAAGAAGGTAAAGATGGTACTTAAAACTAAATTATTGTAATGGTGGCCTTGTATGGCTGCTCAAAGCAGATTGCAAGAAAACGAAGCCGAAGAAAACGGTAATGTATAACGGGTAATCTGTGTATCAGTAGTTGCAGATTAATCAAAATTTCCCTTTACATTAAATGTTGCAAGTGTTTTAGGTCAAAATCTAGTCTAATATAAACTAGAAGTAATATCTGATCTAGCCAGTTGGTGAGCTAGGTTTTCTTGGATTTTGAC
The DNA here is from genome assembly GCA_029204045.2 of Tillandsia leiboldiana. NCBI lineage: Eukaryota > Viridiplantae > Streptophyta > Magnoliopsida > Poales > Bromeliaceae > Tillandsia > Tillandsia leiboldiana. The sequence continues at coordinate 1,249,193 of CM055065.1, forward strand.
TGAATTTGGAGCTTAAATTATACAGGATCCAACTTTCAAGAGTCTTAAATTGGAGTAATAGCATTCTTCTAAGAAATTAAATTCACTTAAAAGAAATAAAGGAGCTTAAAATTATACTACTTAATTAATATAAAAACTCTGCATGCATTAATTTCTCATGACTCATCATGCAAACTCAGGAATAGCAAATGTGTCAAACAAAAAGAAATGCTAAGATCATCTAGGTGGAAATCTTGAATCAATATAAATGATATAATCTACAACTTGTGTACTCTCTAAATTGATGAAAACAACAGAGAACTCGAGGCAGGAGATAACATGACGACGAGAACAACTTTGAACATGGTAGTCCCCTTGTTTATTATTTCAAATGCAATAATACAAACCTTTGTTGGGGGACAAACTGAAAACCTGAATGAAAACACACCTTATTTTACGCAACATCAATCAGTCTGCCTTCACACTAATTAACCTTGACTTCACACTCACCCCATCCTTCCCTGCAATAATTACTGTACTCGCCATATCCAAAAACAACCCATGCTCTACAACTCCTTCAAATGCCGAGATCTCCTTTCCAGCAGCTAGTGCATCCTTCATAGGAGTTTTGAAGTACAAATCTACGATATAGTTTGAATTATCCGTGATATAAGGTTTCCCATCCCCGTCCAACCTAAGCTTTGCTTCACACCCTTCTTCTTTGAACAATTCTTGCAATCTTCTTAGGTTATGTTTCCAACAGAACTGCACGACTTCCACCGGCATCGCCAGTCCGCTTCCGCCTAAGCCGGTTACGAGCTTTGTTTCATCCACAACCACGATGAATTTGTCTGAAGCAGCCTCAACCATCTTCTCCCGAAGAAGAGCCCCTCCACGCCCTTTAACTAGGTTAATATCTGGATCCACCTGTTTTAACCCCATACCGAAGCTCAAATGCAAGAAAATAGACTCGTCGTACATACAGTAGCAGGACGCAAGAACAGAGAACAGTGATATATTTATTATTGACCTCCAAATATGTTTGTCAGATGTCCCCAAAGCAACGGTAAATAAATGTACTTTCAGAAAAATTACAAAAATCATCTAGTCTAGTATCTAAAGCAAATTCTTGGATATTTGACATTTTAATGGAATCATCTACAAATTGGCAGGAAGGAATAAAACATGGCTAAGACAGTGCATAAAATGCAGTCAATTGGAAACTAGTTATTCTCATAGTAGTGAATCACAAAACCTACCAGAAGGAAAATAGTAAGATATAAGAAACTATCCATCTGCCTGTGGTACATTCGCTAAGCAACTGTAGATAAACATCCTCTCAGGAAATGGAAAAAGGAAAAAGTAGAGAAAGTTCACCATCTGTTTAGATTCCGATTGAGAATCTCTACAAGGAAAAACCAGCTGATAAACATTTTATTTCATGTCAATTTCTTTTAAAAAGGCCACTATGAACGAATAATTAGCAGTATCAGGGTTTCTTTGACCAACTATACTCAAACAGCATTACGGCAGAAGCTCCGATCGGGCAAAACAAGCCCTAAGGGAGATGTTCCGTGTTCGCCAAGAAATCTACAGATGTGCAACAACAAGGACATGCTCGCCAAGAATTTATTGCTCTCATCGACATAGACATATGCTCTTTCCCTGGTAAAGAAGATCGACTGACTGTGTTTCTGATTTTACCATGATTTATACCATATTCATCTAACTCTCGAAATAAGAACTCTACTCGAAAGGAATGAGAAATTAACATCGGATCTTTATCTCTCCGCCCTTAAAAAAGGACACGTTTTGCTAGCAATTAGAGGAGAAGCTAAAAATGTATAAAACTAAACTAAACTTTGACATTTAATTCATTTGATTCGAGCCATTGAAAAGCATTTCTGACTCAAAATTTGGGTGCGCCGTTTATCCGGAAAAGAATGATTCGAGTATCTCATGACTAATTTGCCTTAAAACAATTGAAGTGCTCGAAAGGTTTAGATTCTAAAATAAAACCTTTTGAAGGTTGGTTGGGTAGTTGGATCAAAACGGGCTGTAGGTTATGTTAAGTTCCTCACATTTTTACCTGGAGAGCAATAGCAAATTGTTTGAATTATAAGCAGTCATTAATGATCTCAAACTCCATTCAATCTGGGAGTAGAGAGAGGGAGAGAGAGAGAGAGAGTCTCTATGACCTCATCGGCACCATCGATGGCGAGATTGATGTAGGGGTGGTCGTCGAGGGTGGAGAGAGGGATGCCGAGCGAGCGGGCCTGCTCGAAGGTTCGCTTGGAGGTGGGGACGCCGACGATGTCGGAGAGCTCACCGGAGGCGAGGAGGGCGCCGATCTCGGCGACGACGAAGGCGGCGGTGGAGCCGGTGCCGAGGCCGAGGACCATGCCGCTGCTCACGTACTCCACGGCCTTCTCCGCGGCGAGCTTCTTGAGGTCGTCCTGCGTGAGAGCGGAGGGCGCGGATTGCGCGCGAATCCGAGGAGCCACGGCGTCGGCGAGGCGGCGGCGGCGGCGGCGTATGCGGAGCGGCGGAGGGAGGGAGAGGGCGAGGCTGCGGAGGGAGGCGGAGGCGGCGGCGGCGGAGGAGGAGGAGGGGGGGGGTTGGAGGAGGGAGAAGGTGGCCATGGGGATTAGGGTTCGGTGGCGTAGAGGAGAGGACAGGAGAGGAGAGGAGGAAGAAGGGGCTTTGGATCGTGGGGAGAGGGTTGGGACTCGGGGATTGAGTGGTCAGTGTTGGGGGTTGGTGGTGAGAGGTGAGGAGAGGCGACCGTGTTGGAGACTTGGGGATTGGATCGTTGTAGACATTCCTTCCTTTATACATTGGGTTGATGCGGATTTGCTCATGCTTGGTTGGTCAGTACTGTTTTAGATTTTTCTGATCCCATATCCGAACAACAACAAATCACTTACACTGCGAATGTAGTTACGACAACAAGAAGCCACAACATGCCCACATTATTAGCCAACCTTTCTACAGAAAGTTCACATTACAAAACTGATGAAACAGGGCAAAAATTCTCACTACCACTACTATATGTTCAACAACTAAATTTTGATTTCTGAACGTTATCAAATCGGCTCAAAAAGAAATCCTTGTCAAAGTCCCGTCCCTTTGAAGCTCTTCGTCAGCCAAATAGCCGTCTCCCTTGGAGAAACTTTTCCAGGGCCAAACGGCTTCAGCAATATCCCCAACTCCTCGAATCTCTCTTGCTGTAATAAGTTGGCGCTCACCTCCAGAAGTCCTTCCAGAGCGTCTGCGCGCTGCTGGTACGACGAGGTGTCGAACCTCCGCTGCTGCCGCTGCCGCCGCCTCGGCTCCGATGATCCCCGGATTGAAGCGTCAGCTGCAGCTGTCGGATCGTGATCAGAGGAACCGCTACTTGTGTTCACCACCCCTCCCGTGCTGGAGGAGATCTGAACCATGCACTTGTCCTTCGTGATTGAACGGTCAGCGGCGCACCTTGGCACGACAGAAGAGAATCTGCGAGATGGTGCAGGCTTCGGAAAAGAGAAGGGGTCTTCAGAGGAAGCTAATGGGAATTCGGCTATTTTATCTATTCGAGGAGCATTTAGGGAAACATCGGTGGAATTATCTTTGTGGAGGATTCCAAGATTGTGTTGCCAGTGAGGGGTTTGAAGTGCTGGGAGAGGCAGAGATGCTCTTCGGGTCGGACAGACTGTTCTATCTGCAGGTGTTCTTGACAGGCGGGGGAGCTGGAAGTGAATTACACAGGAATGCAGAATAAATGAGTCTCATCCTAATTGTAGCAACGTTAATTGAGAGTGGATAAGGTCTCCAGGTAATTTCAATAGTCAGAAACACGATAAGACAAATGATTTCTACAGAATTGTATAAAGAATCAGATCCATGGCGGGAGATATGAAAAGAGAATAATTTGTTTAGAAAGATAAATCTTTTAGATATCAACATTAAGTAGATCAACATTAAGTAGACCAACATAACCCATATGGTTTTAAAAAACAAAAAACTAACAGCAACGATGCTACAAATTTGCAATTATTCGTGAACACTCGTCGAAACAATGATAGCATAATGGTATGCGGTCGTACCTCTCGATGACTTGTTCTGGTATGAACTGTTCTTGAGGACTCCAGTCGCCTCCTAGCAGTAGTGAAGGTTTTGGTTGGAGTATTTTGAGGCGTCTTAGTAAAAGCTGAAGGCTTCTCATTGATTGCCTTACTTTCGATAGACAATTCTCTGATTACTTGGTTTGCAGAACATGAACGATCTCTTAAAGTTAGAGTCAAACTCAGCAAGTCTCGCTCAGCAGAAGGTCTAATAAGTTTGATGATTTTCTCACTCCCAAAAGAATCCCTTTTATCCTTGCCTGCATAATCATCTTCATCATCAGGAAATCTAATCTTCTTTACAGTATATCTAGCAGGGGTTTCGATAGGAATCATATTGCGAATAGGACTAGACTTCAAATGGACTTGAAGGACATAGGGCTGAAGATGTGGATACTTGAGCAGTTCCGCAGCCTAGTTAAGGGGAAAAATACGTACATTAACATTAACTAACTTATAAAGATGCAAGCTGATATGCACGCAAAAGAAATAGTCAAAAAAGAGAAATAAATTGAATTGATGAGTACATACACTTGGCCTATGTTCGGGGTTTTTACGCAGCATGCTCTTAATGAGTCCCCGACTGCATGAAAGAATTAAGAGTTGTAATAAAGATTGATGCAAAAGAATGAATCGAAAAGGAGCTAACAAAGCATGGAAATGTACAAGGAAAAAAGCTCACAATGCACCAGAATAGGTACTTGGTAGAGGAGCCACTATAGACTTGTTAATCTTGTTTATCAGAGTTTGCATGTCCTAGAGAGGGAAATATATAACGATAAATTTTCCATCTTAGGTAACAAGAGAGTGAAAGAAAGAATTAGCATTAAAACATCCCAACTAGGTACTTCAGACAACATTTATATACAGTACAGAAGATTAGCCGACACAAATTAAGATATCCACAAACATAAATTATCCAATGCAAATAAAATAACCCCTATATCTATATTGTCATAAAAAGCAACAAGATAGACAAAAAATATAGGGGCAATTTCAAAAGCGCCACTCAAAACTTTCAAAATATCACAATTGCCCCTTTTAAGTTGGCAATATCAGTATTGCCCTTTAAAGTCCATAAATAGTATCATAAACACCCTCTCCACCAACGTCCGATAGAAAACGTCCAGTTAACACAGGTTAGCAAAAAATTTTACTAGAGTTAAAATATAAGATGACTAATTTGTCCCTTTTTAGGCCACTTATAGATAATATTTTGACTATCGTGAAAGACTATTGAAATTATTTTGCTTGCACTCGCTAATTAGATTCCCATGCCCGTGGTCCTAAACCCTAAACTCTAATGCCCTAAGAAATCCTAAAATCCTAAAACCCTAAAAACCCTAAAATCCTAAAACCTTAAAACCCTAAATCCTAAAGCCCTAAACCCTAAAACGCTACATAGGCAAAATGGGCAAACGACCAAATTTTAAACGGAGTTAATAAATAGGGTAATTTGGATAGTTTCCTGAAATTAAAAGGATATTTTTGATATTGACAATTTGTTAGGGATATCTATGAAATTAAGAGTAGACGGAAGGGTACTAAGGAAATTAACCCAAAAATATATTATTATAAATACCACTTTATCAATTGCTTATAAGAATCTACACTTTCAAAAGCAAAAACTTGTCCTTATTGAAGATAACATTTATACGTGAGTTTACACTTTTGCACTTTGGGGTGCAGTTTATGAACCTATATTTAGACACCCTCAGTACCTTGGGCCATCAGACAATTTAGGAAGTCATAGTACAAAACATAGTTTCAAACTTTAAACATATTTTAAATTTGCCATAGTGGTTACCCACTAGCCAAATATGGAGATTCCTAAAACGAAATCACTAACCCACCAAAATTAGAACTATGAACCTGCTAATACTCAATCAGCTCAACTCGATTTTGGCAAACCTCAAAACTTAGTGAAATATGATATCTAGAATCGATCCACTATATCTGGTAGCAAAATGCAAGGAATGACATAAGTGGAAACCAGTTAAATATTGAAAAAAGATAAGGGCTGGTTCAACTCACAAAAGCTTTAAATGCTGGCTTTAGGGCAGTCATTTCATATAGGCAGCATCCTATATAAATGAAGCAATTAAGGACAGAAATCCAAAACTTTAAGATAATTTAAGATACTCTCTCATATACTAAGATATACTATACCGAGAGACCAGATATCAGACTTAGAACCATAAGGTATATCAGCTAGAAGTTCGGGGCACATGTAACTAGGAGTTCCCACAACCTGCATTGTGAATTAATTAGTGCGAAAGCAATGGATGAATATCTAAAGATTTGCCAGAACTGGTTGAGAACTTACCGAGGAAGCCAAATCATCTGATGTCAATATTTTAGCCAGGCCAAAATCACCTGTACATTTTTCATAAATCTAAAATGTTTAATGTCTATGATCAGTGAATTCTTTAGAGGCATTCAAGATTGGGAGCTATGGTTCACCATGCAAAGAGAAGGTGACTTACCAAGCCGTATGTTTTGATCTTTTGTGAGAAATATATTGGAGCACTGAAACAAATATCGTAAAGCTTCAGCAAACAGCACTTTAAAGCTTTATACATGAAAATGGGTACACTGCTCCAGTGGTCCCCCAACTCGTTAAGGTTTCAGCATGGCCCAACGTTGTCAACAGTTAAAGTTTGGTCCCTAACCTCTGCATTCTTTCGCAATCTTGCTCTTTTGGTTAAATTCCTTAATTAACTTGAATGAATATGCCCATGTAATCACCATGTAAGGAATCCAAAAGTCAATTACATGGCAAATAGATAACTACTATGTGGATATTTCTTCCAATTTGCTGTAGAAATTTAACAAACTGCAAAGGTTAGGGGTTCAATTGTAACAATTGAAAGATTAGGAACCAAACTAAAACTATTCTAAATGGTGAGGACACATGGTGCAATTTACTTGCATGAAGAAAAACTTTAAAATACCCCAACTAGTGGCAAAACTATCACCAACCTTCACATCACGATGAAGAATGTGATTTGCATGCAAATAATCAAGTGCCATTAGGAGCTGTACAAGCCATTTACAGAGCATCTGCAGACAGATAAATGAAAAAACAAGAGAAGCAAACTCTCAAATTCAGAATAAATAACCAATTTAGATGCTAAATGCTTCGCCAAGAAAATAAACAATTTAGAAGCTAAATGCTTGACGAAGAAAAACCAATGTGACAATGTTAAAGCAACCTCTTCAGGGAAATGAGTTCCATTGGCCTTTTTTATTGCTTCAGCCCTGTAAAGACAAATAAGAGGTTGTAAATCTGAACATAAGACTCCAATCATCAGAAAAGGATCTAAAGGTACGAAAGTGAATTTCACCTCAGAAAGATACATACATGTCTCCTCCCTCACAATATCCTATTATAATGCACACATAGCAACCCTGAAATCAAGACAAGACAGTAGAAAGAATCATGTACCTTTCTTTAAAATAAATGAAGGAAAAAAGAGATTGTAAAAAATAAAAGGATTTTACGAACATGATTCTTTATAGTAAGAAGTCTTAGTGATACACAGGCACATTTTGAGCATTGAATTGAAACAAGTAAAACATGGACACTTGGAATTGATTAGGTTCGTATCATTATATAAAGTTACTCCAAATTTTGGATTGCAAAGCTGTAGAGTTGCAAAGAAATTTATAAACAAAGCCTATGAAAGAAGGTCTATGTACAACCTTCTCCACCCACGAATCTTTGTACTCCACGATAAATGGGTTTCTCACTTTAGAAATGAGCTCCATCTGCACAAGCAAAATTATCTTTAGACATGGAAGGGATAAAAGATTGGCGTATCTGATTAACACTTTTGGTTCATAAAGTCGCTGTACCGTCTAAATTATCTGAATATATTCAATTTATATATAGCAGAATAATAATTACAGAACAAGCAGATCCAATGACTACAGCTCTTCTAATGAAAAATTCCATTAAAAGAAAAACAGTTGCTAGGTCAGTAGAATGCATAAGCATCAAAATGACAAAACATAAACATCTGATTGCCAACTTGCATCAGCCTCCAAAATCAAAAGTCCAAACAGTGTTGCATCTAATATATACAAATAGCTAGTAACCTTAATCTGCATACAGACTGAGTATATTAATATGACAATAAGATATCAAAATAATTTATTATTATATACCTATGTAAAAACTGAAGTTCATTCATGCCCCTCAGAAGTGCAATTCCATATAAAAATGCCCTTAAGTTGGGGGTCATATGATCATACGGGGAAGTTGTATGGTTAAAGATAGATATATCTAAGAACATAAGTTTTGAGAATATTTGGAGTCTATGAATAGATAATTTAAAGGGGTATATATGTAAAAATGTCCACAAAAAATATTAATTGAGCAAGATTCTTACTTCTTGGTGAGCAGACCTGCGGCATCTGTCTGTTTGACGAGCAAGGCGGATCTTCTTCAACACATACCTGCAACAGCTTGAAATTGTCAACAAAACACAAAAATAATAACAGGAGGAGAAAATAGAAGGAAACAATGAAACCCAAAGTAGGGCTACAAACAGTGAGCTCCAGCACCTCTTCTTCTCAGCCTTATGCCTGACTAGAAGAGCGGAACCAAATGCTCCTTTACCTATCTGCTCTAAAACCTCGTACTGATCCATCTTTCGGATTTTTCCCTTAAAACCTGCCAATATCCGGGGATTTAGAAAAAGAGGATTATGTTCTCAAAAAAATTCTAGGAAAATCTAATCAAAATGTAAGTGTAATTTGTCAGAAACTTCAAATAAGAAAAAGGCCCTCCACGTCCACACTGTGCAGTGGTGATAGCTGCAAAGTGTTAAAAGATGCCTCCGAAAGCATGAAAAGGCAAATGTGTTTGATTTGAGCTACAATCCACATTTGAACTCGATCTGTGCATTGGATTGGACAAGATTGCGATCACAACATTCCAACTAGGAATGTAAACCCAAGAACAAGAGGTGGTTCGAAAGAAAACCTAAATTCACAAACATTGAGCATGGTAAAATACAAAGAAGAGATCAAAGCAAGGATCTCTCAGTATGACACCTCCAATTATGAACTAGAGAGGTAGCTAGCTAGAAAAACCCCATAATACACGTTGAAACCTCATAAACTGTGCATTTGAGGCAGAGAGAAGAAATCAACACCAGAACCTCGCAATCTGAGACCTCTAGCTCTGATCTAGAGAGATTTCTTGAATTAAACCCCCCGATTTCGTCTAAAATCCACACACATTGCGCACAATAAAGCATAAAGAAGAGATCAACATCAGTACCTCTCAATCCTAGTACTCTAGTTCAAATCTAGAGAAGTTCTTTGCAAGCACACCCCAAAGTACGAGTTAAAACGACAAACACTGTACACTCAAAGCAGAGGGCTGAGATCAAAACGAGTACGTCTGAATCCGGCACCTCTAGTGCAAATCTAGAAAGGTTTCTTGCAACAAAACTCCACAAATTCGTGCTATATCCACACACACCGCACACAGCGGAGCACAAAGAAGAGATCAAAACGAGTACCTCTGAATCCGAGAACTCTAGTTCGAATCTACAGAGTTTTCTTGCGAGAAAAACCCCAAATTACACGTTAAACCCACACACACACACACACACACACACACACACACACACACACATTGCACGCGGCAATCTCAATCCGAGACATCTAGCTGCGATCTAGAGAGGATTCTTGAACCAAAAACTTCGAATTCGCGCTAAATCCGCACAAACCTTGCACGAAACGAAGCAGAGAGAAAGGGAGAGATCGAGACGCGAACCTCTCAATCCGAGATCTATCTCGCGGCGGCTACTACTAAATCCGGCATCCGCCATTGGGGAGGGTTCGAGGAGGTGGAGAGGTTGTTTCCTCTGCTTCTTTCGACGCCATTTTTGATTGCGTAGAGAGAGAGAGAGAGAGAGCGCGCGGCGGTATAGCGGCGGAAAAAGGTGGAGATGATGGGAGGTTTTCAAAGTTTCAAAAAAATTCTCAATTGCAGTAAAAAGAAGAAAAGAGGAGAGAGAAAGAGGAAGAGCGGCTACAGAGAAGAGGGACTGAGCGAGTGAGGAGAAATTGTTGCCGAATAATATTTATTAATAATAATTAATAATTAATATATATATATTATATACTAAACATATAAAAATTATAAATTTCCCCTCTATCCAAAAATTTATAAAAATTCAAATAATTTTAAATATAATATTTATTATAAGATAGACTTTTAAATTGTATAATTTATTAAATAATAAACTAGATACCAAATAAAGCCAAAATTAAAAACTTACATGTGATTTATTTGGAAACGTTTCTAAAATTAAGCTGATTTCTCAATTCAGAAAGCAATTGTAAGGTGCCGAGGTTAAATCAGAGGTTTTTGGTTGCTTTTGCTTGAGAAAGGTTAAACAACGACGCCACCGAATCTTAAACCACTCTCAAAAACAATGACACCGAATCTTAAACGTAATTTTATTTTAAAAATCAAAAGCATATAAATGAAATTCTTGTAGAAGTTTGTGGACTAATAGTGCAATTAACCCTTTTTTAAGTACTATGAAGCATATAAACAGTTAAGCTCTAACATGCTTAGAACAATTAAATGTTTTTTAAACATTGATAGAGATTCATTAAATTCGATCGCTATTTACTAGCTTCGATAAGAGAATCTAGTGGATCTCCATCAAGGATGCATGAAAAGAAGGAACAAGAGAAACAGCATCAGTGGGTTTGCTACTCAAATGGGTGGAGCCTGGGTGTGATTGTGTACTCTGTCAATAAGGATGTGCACCCAAGAGCAGAGCAAGCCAAGTTTGACACCCTAAATGGAAACATAACCATCATTGATCGCATCATATGCTATGTTTTGTCACCACTACAGCCACATGAGGTTAGTTCCATGAGAGTATACTTTGTACAAGATACCAGAAGAGGTAGGAAATTTGCGAACATACCCAAATAGTTAATATGATTTCGAAGAACTTGCAACGGCACACGGCGAGAGTTCTACGAACTCGCGAGTGTGGCGGACTACATCTTGAAATTGCCGACCTGTCACAAAGAGAATGTAATCAGTAATCTACCATTAAGCCGCTTTTCATCCCATCAACCCCTCTACTGCAATAGTCATTACAAGTAAATCGATTCTCAGTAAACCAACTTAGGGGAAGGGGAATTCACATGATTCTGGTCTCGGCAGTAAGAGTTAAGTATACAAGAAAACTAGAGAGACCTCACAATGCGCTCGAAAGCATTTGCCTTGGTAACTCTAGTTTAGCTTTACTACAGAATAAAAGAGCAAAGGAAATGGAAACTTGTCATACCCCCGTTTTGGGTGTACAAGTACCATTTCCCTTAAAACAAATACATTACAATTACGGATTATGTTCTTAACAAAGCAGGCAATCACAGCAAAATATGTTCTCATAAAAAAAAAAAAAAAAAAGTGGATGACCAAATCCAAAAGAAATACAAATAAAACAGTTACCTCCTAACATTACACTTCAGGCAACAAACAAAAGCTCACATTACATGCATCTGCACGAAGGCAAAAAGAAATCATTTTTACCATGTACAACAAAACCTCACAAAAGAAAAAGTTAGAATGGTCAGCAAACAAAATTCGTTACACTAATGTTACAAAAAATCTGATGTACCATCAACAACGTAACAAAAAAAAACCCCTTGATGTATGATCAAGCTTTTAATCCACTATTGACTGTTGATTAAATGGCAATAAGGATTATCTGGCATCAGAAGCAGGCTCTTTGAATAGACGAGGAAGCACTTCATGGACACTGATATCCAAAGGCTCCGGATTCCTGAAACAAGATGGTATAGTTCAATTTTCTTATCAAAAAGCAGTCGACATCAAATGTTCATATAAGGATTGTAAGAACTTCAAATGCCGCAATACTTGTTGATAAGAAATCCAAACTCCAGCAGGTAATTTTTACTTTGGAAATAGCAAACTTCTGATTTTGTCAGCCAGCACAGATTTGGCAAATATAGTTAAGACAACAAAATTGCAACAATTCCATATACAAAGAAGCCAAACTTAGAATCCTCAACGTTTTCATGGATTAATCATAGGGCCAGACAGAATTCATAAAGAGAATAAAAAATGGCCTAGCCTTAGTATCGGTAAAAGGAGAATTACCTGCACAAGGTCCGACCTTTTTCGGTTGAACTAGGAACAAACCACAGCTTACGAACGAAAGGAGATTCAAACTGAACAAAGAAACCATCACTCTGCCCAATCTTCCACTTTCTTGATCCTTGCCCTTTCCAAACCTGCAGAAGCAGACAAATAGTAAAATTAATTTTGTATCTTAATTTATTAATTATTATAATAATTGACTGTTATGTTGTATGATAAACATTAAAAAATGGCAGAGATAACTGAGATTATAAAATTTTATGCAAGCATATCATATTGTTTAAAAAAAATTAGGTCCTAAATCATGACAAAAGACCAAGACACCGCAACTAATAATGGTAATACGTTACGAAACATACATACATTTAAAAATGTGCAAGATATAAAGCCCACCTGAGGATATGACATAATGCTTTTGGGTGTTACCAAGCAAGCAGCTTTGGAAAATGACTCCTCTGCATATTGCCTCAAAAATGAGAAACAGTTGCTGTGCGTGTGAGGGGACTCGAAAGCCTAGCAAAGTAAAAGACAAGACGAAAAGTCAATACCTACATACAGTTTTAACAAGATCAGCAATTATAATTACAGAATATGAATATAATTTAGTTTTGACAATATATGGAACTATACTTACACTGCTTGATTTGGAGTTTATTCATGGCTCTCAAGCACATTATTGCTATGATGGTTTTATTCACATGAAAAATACATCAATATACAATACTCACGATGGATGATTAACAACAATGTTGTACCTTATCAATATTGACTACCGGAGCATATTTATCAGTCTGAGTCTTCTGCTTATCGAGAAGAAAATTGACCCTGGCATCCACCTTATCAGTTTCATGCCAAACTTTGATAGCCGCGTCCATGACTTCAACTATAAAAGAGAAGATACATTGAGATTCTTCTGCATCTCCACATTTCGCAGACTACAAGCAATAGCATGAAATCAACATTAGCTCGACAGAATAGCAAAATTCTTAGTAACTACTGCGCTCACTCATTTTTCATGATTTTCCTAAAATATTGGGAAAGAATCAGATTTAAAAATGCAGTTGATTTTTAAAGAAAGTTTATCAGAGTTGTCTGTCTAAAATTGCCTAGTAAACACAAACATTGCAATAATCCTCAACTCACCAGTTCAGATTTCAAGGGTTCCAAGTATTTTGCAATGTCAATGCTCGATCTCATACTTTCTACTTCAAGAACCCGTTTCTTTTCTCTGGCTAATTGAGTGAGCCTTTTTAGTTTTTTGGAGACTTCCACACTCTGTGGATTGTACTGCAAGGCCAGTTGGAAAGCAGCTATAGCCTGCAAAATGGACACACCAGGACATACAATAAGAGGACTGTTCCAATTAAAGGAAGAGAAGCACAATATATTGGAGCAACTTTTGAGTTACATTTGGAGCATCTTATCCAGTATCAAATACATGCACCAGTAATACGAGATCCAGTAGCCTAAAAAGAACTAATAAAAATATAATGTGAGTTCTTACATCGTCATAACGCTCCATTGCCTCCAAAATACAGCCTTTCCTGAAATAACCCTACATTGCATAAAATAAACAGCTAATTAACGTACCAGCTCAAAAAATAAAAAAGATAAAATCAGTCAGCCTGACTTGATGTATATTTCAAAGCATAAGCTGAAAATATGAATACAACTTCTCAAAATCTACACATACCTTCTCCCACTGGGGGTTAAGTGTAATTGTTGTCTCAGCATCTGCAAGCGCTTTACTGAGTTTAACTAAATGCAGAAACGCAGCAGCTCGATTGCTGCCAACCAATAACAGAACATTTTTAATAGAAAATCTATGAGATTCTAGAAGTAATGTGTAACAAGTTTAACATAAACCAAACACCAAATAAAGAATTGGCAGTAACAAAAAGAAATAGAAGCACCGACATGCCAATTTGCATTTGCATGGGTATATTGATTACCAAGGACCATTGTCGCTAAGTTAAAGAACAACATATATATAATCGAAATCACGCTTAATACAGCTTTTAAGAGCGTTTTATCTAAAATGCAAAGTTTATCGAGACTCGTTTCATTTGTCTCCTTTTCTACCATCTTGAGATGTAATTTGATTTTTTCTCCAATTAGTTGGGAAAAACACTACTCAATATTTCAAATATGAGCTTTCTTATTGAAAAAAAATTCAAAAAAAAAAAATGGTACAGTGAGCTCACATTCTCCTTCTCCCAGTAACCTATCAATGCTTCAGCATATTTATCACCAAAAAAAAAAAAAAAAAAAAAAAACATCCTCAAACAGTGTTATACGTTCCACAAGACTACGGCAAACAATCTGAACAGCAGCTAATCTAGGGTTTCGAACTATATTAAAATTATGCTAAAAAATAAATATCTAACAACAGATCAAGTGATGATATGATTTCTATGAATCGAAACCAAAAATGTTAAAAAAAAAAAAAAAAAAAAAAAAAAAAGAAACCTGTAGAGGGTGGGATTGTTGGGCTCCAACTTGATCGCCTGCGTGTAGAGCGCCGCCGCTTTCAAGTAGTTCCCGGCCTTGAAGAACTCGTTGCCCTGATCCTTCAGCGTCGCTCCTCCTCCACCGCCTCCTCCATCGGCCATCTCTCCTAGGGTTAGGGTTTTGGATTCGGCCTTCGTGCTATGAAGCAGGAGCTGCTGCTGTTACCGCTGGAAATGAAATGCAATAAAATGGCACTATCGTAAATAAAAACTTAAAAAAAAAAAAACACTTATCCTATCACATTTGGACCCACGCTCTCGGTCACAAAATGGGCCAAAAAGGTACGGGCACAAAATGCCTTAACCTATACAATTAAGGCCCATAAAGAAGCTTTATTGGGCTTCCTACAAGGCCCAAAATTTTAACTTCCACACTATCCAAAGAGGCCTAATTAATTAAGACCCATTTGGCCCAGCTGTATCTAGCCGTTCGATTTTTTAGTTGTAATAAAATATTTTTATTTAGTTTAAATCTTTTAAAACTTTTAAAAATAAGATATAATTATGATTAATTTTATATTAAAAATAAATAATTAATATATATATATATATATATATATATATATATATATATATATATATATATATATATATATATATATATATATATATATATATATATTAATCATCCATTTTAGAGGTCTCTATCATTCTAACGGCATATTTTTAAAAATAAGATATAATTATGATTAATTTTATATTAAAATGAATGATTAATATATATATATATAGCGTAGGATTACCATACTCTTATGAGTATAAAGCCCTCTATACTTATAATTTTTCTGCATTTTGGATAAAGAAATATGCAATTAGTATGATAGTGGTTTCCATAGAGTTTAGTAGATTGTTGGTAAAATAGTATAAATCTTAGGAGACCACTATCATTTTAACCGTACATTTTTTTATCCAAGTATCGAAAATTTATGAGTAAAAAGAAATGTTACTCATAAAAATATAATAATCAGACTCTTTCTCTCTCTCTCTCTCTCTCTCTCTCTCTCTCTCTCTCTCTCTCTCTCTCTCTCTATATATATATATATATATATATATATATATATATATATATATATAATGTTTTCGAATTGGCCATCTACCACGTTTTCTTTTCACTTTATAATAGGTCAATAATCCAATTAACTAATTAAGCATTTAGCCCTTTATGAAGTATTAACACAGTACACCAAATAAACAAATACCAGTAGCAAAAGCATATATTCCTTGTTAATTACTTAATATTGTAATTACCTAATCACATTATATGCCTCCTAAAACCACTCAACTAAATCAAATAATTGCATGAGAACAGCTAAGCTACCACATGAACCCCTGACCAATGTTTATATTAATTAAGCTCTCCAAATTTTTGTTGTTATTTAATTAACATACTGTCGGGTATCAAATCGAATTTTTCGAATAGGTTGATCATATCAAAGTGTTGACCGAGCCAAAGCTACGAATCGGCTCTTGGACTAACCCTCGAGTGCGCCAAAATCAAGCGCTATTTGGTTGAGGAGGATCGACTTAACCGAATTCTCACTCAACTAGTAAATTAAAACAAACCAAATTGAAGTACTAGTGAACCGGCTCGATTGAAATGGGAGCCAAATTGATTGTAGTGTAACGGTCTGAAATTATATACTTGCTAGAGACTACTCCTAAGGAAAAATAATAAGGATTACATACTTAACTTCTTCTAAAAAACACTGTAAATACTGAAAAAAAAAAAATATATTGGAAAAGTAATGATTGTGAAAATCTTTTTATTACAATTATTTTTCTACTATTTATAGTAGACCACTCTCTGCTTGCCCGTTATTGATCAATTTTTCAGAGTATGTCAGTCACCTCCCTTCTCTAGGATTCTCTTCAGCTCATTACTTGTGGGCTACGGAAACACCTTAGGCTGCGTTTGGTTCGGAAATAAAACAAATTTAGTTATGCCGGGAATAGATATAAGTTATGGTATCAGCAGGAATTAATGTAAATTTCTGTTTGGTTAGGTTTAAAAGTTATACCGGGTCTAAAGAAAATTATGTTTGGTAAATTATATAGGAATAAGAAAAATAAGAGGAATAAGAGAAAATTATGTTTGGTTGGGTATAGAGGAATAAGAAGAATTGAGGGAATAAATATTTTTATTTACTATTTTGGTCTTTATGATATAATTTAAAATTAAATAAATTTATGGTATTAATCAACCTTTTATTTAATTTAGATAAATATTAAAAAATTCAAATAATATTTACAATTAAATATTAATTTCTAATATTAATATTATTATTAAATCTTAATATTAAATATATTTAATTAATATTTAATTCCTATTCCGTTATTCCGCTATTTCGCTATTCCGCTATTCCGCCTGGGGGTGGGAATTGCTAAACCCACCCCTTAGCGGGTTATCCTGGGATAACCCGCTGGGATGGGTTTAGCTATTCCCAGCCCTCTATTTTGCGTTTGGATATAATAACGGGGATAAGGGGGTTATCCCCCCATTATCCCCATTACTAAACGCAGGCTTAATGTTCTCAGTCGTTTCTATCCAAATTTTGCTCGTCCTTGAACGTCTTTCTCTTGGCTTCTGATGCACCACATATCCTTACTCTATTCGCCCATATGAGCTAAGCGCGTTGTCACAGACTTAAGCATTTCGCCTAGCAAAAGTTCATGCGGCGCCCGTCTTCCTGCTCGAAGAGGGCAAGCCTTGCTCTCTGTTTGCTAGCCCGGACCTTCGCGCCCTACGACTAAATGCAAACGTAGAGAAAAGAAAAAGGAGTAGTGGTTCCGCAGAAAAAACTAAGTACTCTCTTTACTTAGAAAATAACACTACAAGATACAACTCTCTCTTGTTGAATTGGCCTTAGCTAACTCCCCTATTTATAGGCTTATGTACAACTCACCCACTAAGCCTACATTAAATACCCACTAAGCCTACATTTGCAACCTTGTGGGGTTGGCATAACTCTTGGCATCCTCTTGACATTAATGGTGGTGGTGGCATTGATGATGGAAGTTGCAAGTCTCTTCACCACCCGCAAATGATGTTGAAGTTGGGCTACCTTGACAAGCCAATTAACTTCGGTTTAAATTAGGAACTTAGACTGAAATTTTCTATGTCCCTAACGGCGTGATCTAAACCGACCACCGTCTGGTGCTTATTTTCTTGCCCCACTCGCTTTCGAAATGGCTAACAAGAAAAGAATATACTATTAAGATTTTAACAACATATATATATATATATATATATATATATATATATATATATATATATATATATATATATATATATATATATATATATATATATATATATATATATATATATATATATGAGCAATGCTACATGTACACCCCGAAGGGGTGTACATCATACATCTCCACCATTTTAATGGTGGCGATATTTTTTACGGGTCACATCAAGTGACCCATCATCAAACCCCCACCCTTAGATGGGTGGGGGTGTGAGATGTACACCCCTTACGGGTGTACACATAGTATTTTTCTATATATATATATATATATATATATATATATATATATATATATATATATATATATATAGGAAAATGCTAGATGTACACCCCAAATGGGGTGTACATCTTACACCCACCCCATCCTAGGGGTGGGTGAATTCCACTCGTCACATGATGTGACGAGTGGATGAATACCCACCCCAAGATGGGGTGGGTGTAGGATGTACACCCCATTTGGGGTGTACACCTAGCACTTCTCATATATATATATATATATATAAAAGGCAATTTGGCACTTTAAAACTAACTATATCCCTAAAAGGGTACAAAGAAAAGGAAAATTAGCTCAAAGGACTATGTCAAAGTGGATATGCATGGTGTGCCAAGAGATTTTTCATCAGTATAACGTAAAAATAAAGTAAAACTCAATAGATTTCTTAATCGCATTATCAACATCAAAAAAGAAAAAGAAAAAAAAAAAAAAAAAGTTGGAATGATCCCACTGCCTCTAATTAGGTAGGAAAGAGATTGCACAACAACTACTTCACTAAATATAACCACCATCAAGTCCTGGAAAATTAAGAAGATACAGTGATTGCAATAGAATATCATGTTACAATTTTTTCCTTTTTTTAAAAATTTCTCCTAGAAAGGATCTAGATATAAACGCGCTTGGGCTCACCAATAACTCCATTTCGTTGAAACAAATTTTGTCCAATCGTTATGTCCCGTGAATGCGATGTAATTTACTATAGTGTTATTTCTAGATTGTAAGACAAGGTCAATTTATTAGAAATAGTAGGTGCTTTACATAACAAGGATATTACGAAGCTCAACAACCACAAAACAGTGTTCTTAATTTTGCAACTTATATATGCTATATATTCATGTACCAAATAGATCATAATGACATATGTTGAATGAGAAATGTATCGGGGGATTAATAGATGTAGAGAAGCATTAACTAATGAGGTTTTTAGTTATTAAACTATGTAGAGTTTCAAATAAGTCATTGTACACTTCTTTTTTCATTTTATGTTTTCAATAAAATTTGAATTCCAAGTATGTACTAGCAACCAAAGAAATTAATGACCATGACTTGACCTAGTAGAAGATTATAGGGGGCGCAAATGATGTGTTCATTTAACCTAATTCGCGCCATTGCATAATTAAAGTAGCATGACCTAGTCATGGTCCTATAAGTGGGACTTGTTGTATGTACATTACCACATTAATTAATATATTTGAGAAAAGATTTAGAGAATCATGTGTTAGTTCAATACTTGTTGGTCATTGGGCCCATTATAGCTGTTTCTCATTTTGATTTTTAAAAATAAAAAAATTGATTCTGAAAATCAGAAGCAGATTTTAAAAACGAAATTGTCAAACGGTTTATTCAGTCAAAAATTACTTAATTTTGAGGCTAAAACCATTTTTCAAAAGTTTATCCAAATATCAAGATTGTGCCCAAGGTCTTCATATGTTATTTTCTATGTTTGTTGTTGCTGGTCGCATCAAAATGCTACTGTTATGAACATCTTTATTCACATTATCAAAGATTTTTCTTGTTAGGAGAGGTGCTCACACATTTTATAATTGCTTCTATATTTTTTATTTTTATATATCATTTATTTATTTTTATTCAACGATTCAAATTTAATTTTTATTTAGATGTGACGTTTAATAATATATCATTTTAAAAATTAAATTATTTTTAAAATTTAATTTTTATTTAACTGTGACCTATTTATTGTTTTGGGTCCCATCAAAATGTTACTGTTATGAACACCTTTATTCACATGTTCAAAGATTTTTCTCGTTAGGAGAGGTACCAACGCATTCCATCAATTAATGCTTTTATATTTTTTATTTTTAAATATTTTTTATTTATTTTTATTCAACGACTTAGTTTTAATTTTTATTTAGTTATGATTTATAATAATATGTCATTTTAAAAAAAATACCGATTACAGATATCTCAAATAAAAAATATTTTGGTCTTTTTGATTTAGAGATAATTAAGTAATTTTATCTCATTATATTACCTAATTTAATTTCTCTCTTCTTTCTTTATTTTTTTTTTATATCTATCTCTTTTCTCTCTTTAAACTATAATAAAGAGAAATAATTGTTTTAGGTTCTAATTTTTTGGTGGTTTGGATTTGAGTTTTCAATTTTTAGTTAGTTTAGATTTGGATATGGATTTTTGAAATCTATTGGGTTTAGATACAGGTTTTGAGACTTATAGTCAGAATTAGATTTAGAATTTTAAAAACTTGTCCCAAATCTAATTTGTTGACATCACTAACCGGTCTATAACCATTATTTTTATTTTTTGACCAATAATCTTAATCCTTTTAATTTTGTGTTAACAAATTTTACGTTTATTATCTTTAACGGTTAAAATGTCATTATATTTAAAATATTTATTATTTCTAGCGAATCAAAATTGTTCTTAATTTTATTTAGTTCAAAAAATTGAACCAAACCGCATGATAAACTGAGTTATGGTCTGACAGGCCGAACCAGTCGATTCAATTTGGTTTATAAATTATTGATACTAACTTAATATTATGTTTAAATGATTGATACTAACTCAAAACTTCTCTACACTATTTAAAATCCGTCGGATTTGAATCTCAATTTTGGATTTGATAGTGGGATTAGGGTTCAGATTTTTTAAATCATGTCCCAAATTTGATCCATTGACATCGCTAACCATTGATTTTTAGTCATTTTTTTTTACTATTAATTTTACCTTTTTTTAATTTTTAGTTTCAAATATTTATTATCTCTAACGGTTAAAATATCATTATGTTTTAAAATATTTATTATCTCTAATGATTCAAAATTGTTCTTTAAGCTTATTTAGTCGGTCAAACTAGTCGGTTCGATTTAATTCTTAAATCATTGATATTAATTTAATTAAAATCAACTGCTCCTAGTGTAAGTGACAAAAAATTCGGTGGTTGAGACCAAAGTTCGAAACTAGTTGTTTCATATTTTCAGCTAAATTTATTTCAAAAAAAAAAATAAATGGGATAGCATGCTATATTTCTCTCTCTCTCTCAAAAAAAAAAAAAAAAAAAAAATTAAAAAGCTAATTACAAATTGAAAGTTAAGGAGCTAAAATTTTAAACTTCGACTAAAACTAAAAAATTTTAAAGATAAAAATCAAAACCAACTTAAAAAATCAAATCAGTTAAAATAATAAAATTGATAAAAGATTTATCTAATTTATCTGCTGTCCTAATTTTGCTTACTTTATTAAAACTCTATAGTGGAGATTTATTATAAATAAGCTTAAAATTTAAATTGTATAGTCTAAATTTATTTAGTCATAAGTTAAACTGCACTATACTGCTTAGAATTATAGAAAATTTCTATATACTGTTAATTAGCTTCTAAACTTTAAATTTATTTTCACTTTATATTTTAAATTATAATACATGATCTCATTATTTTAAAAGATCAACTTTTACTATTAAAATTCAAATTAATTTAGTCTATAAAATTATATTCTAAGAATGAATTTGAATTATACTCTATATCTCTATTAAATCTCATATTTAACCACATTCAATTTTTTTTTTAAATAGCGATACAAAATTAATGTAGATAAATTCAAAATTTTCTTAAACCTATTAAATAATATCTAAATTAGAGAAATTCTAAAATTTCTCAAATATTATTAAATATGCTGAATTTAAATATTTGTTCGCATTCAAAATTTCTAAAATATTGATATAAATAAATACCTAAATTGTAATTTTAAAACTCATTAAATTAATCTCTAAATTATTGCATAATTAAAGTCTGAATTTGTAGAAGAAATATCAATTAAAATTTTATTTAAATTTTGTGATGTTTAATTATGAAAATACTCATGATATGAAATTATTTGTTAACCTGTTAAATAATAAAATAATACTTTTATTCTTTATTGATCAACAGATAATTTTTTTATTTATTTATAAAATTAAGTACTGTATCATTTCTCTTATTTGTTTTGTATGATCAATTTGATATATAGCAATGGCTACAGCCTACAGCTTGTTCCAGTGCATACATTTAACTTTTTGGCAAAAATAAAAAATAAAAAATGATAGTGTTTTAAAAGGCTCTGACAAAAATTTTCACTACTTCCATTTCTATTAATTTGGCTCTAATTTTACAGTATACTGTAATGGTGGAACCCTCTAGTACTCTTGTCAGTGTTGCAGTTGCATCTAATATTCTTAGAGCAACGCTACATGTACACCCCCAAAGGGGGTGTACATCTTACACCCACCCATCTAAAGGTGGGGGGGGTCACTTCACAAATTGTGAAGTGACCCCTCACCACACCCCACCCATTGGATGGGTGGGGTGTGCGATGTACACCCCCAAATGGGGTGTACAAGTAGCATTTTCCATATTCTTATCAAATAGAGTATTAAAGAACAGTCACACTACAATAAAATTAGGTTATAGCAACACTTTTAAGTATTTCTAAAATCTAAAATAAGTATTGCTGACAAAAATATCGACACTTACTGTAAGTGTTGCTATATGTGCCGTCGCTAGGGTGTATAGCGACACATTTTTGTAATGTGTCCCAAAAATGTGTCCATATATAATCTAATTTTGGATATAGAAGGAATATAGATATATCACTTATACAAAAGTGTCATAAACATGTGTCCCTATAATCTAATTTTGTTATAGTGTCAGCTGCTAGTCATGGTAAGATCCCTAGCGACAAATTTTCTCTCTACTCATGTCAGATCAAATTTAATCTGTGTCAACAAACAACAAGATCCAAAGTTAGCCTCATTAGATAGTAGCATCACATCTTTATCTTAATTTATCTGGACATGAAAATTAGTACTAGCTAGGGAATATTTTTTCTTCCTTCTCAAGCTACGAATGACAGTGATGGTGAAGATCAATTTACTTTAAATGAGGTTTATAATTAACTTAAATTGCACCCACAAGTAAGTATAGTGCAATATTGTATATTATTTGGCTTTGATTTTCAAAAAAAATATTATAATAAATGTAATATTTTTACTCGACTTATCCTTAGAAAAATGGTGCGCATCACAGACAACTTGCTCAAAGTGGGCTGAGACTGAGAGGGAATATATGCGTGTTCTTTAATTGCTCGGATGAGCGGGAGACGGTGAGCCATCTTTTCATGATCTATCGTTATATTAGAGATATAATGTAGAAATTTTTTGCAAACAAATTGTTTCTCCTCATGCACTTCATTCGGCAGCTTGTGAAAAGTGAGTGGGAAGTGAGGAAATATAACAATGGAGCACTAAAAAAAAAAAAATCGAGTTAGCGATAATCGACATAACTAGGTAGGTTATCTAACTAGAAAGTAATAAAAAAAAAATAAAAATGGAACAAATGAAACTACAATATTGCACTATGCAATATATGGACATAAAAAATAATACTAGTGAATGTTTTTTCTTTAAATGAGGCTTATAATTAACTAAAATTGCACCCACAAAATATATACAATATTGTATATTATATATGGTTTTGGTTTTCAAAAAGGGCACCATAAATGCAATTAAGATGTAATTAAATTAATATACGAGTCAACATTTATTATTGGTGTTAGCTAGCTAGTGCGTACCAATAAATAGCTTAGTTATTTAAGCTTTAGTTACATGTTGCACGTCGTGGTTTTGGTATGAATATGTACTTAGGTGACCTAAGTTGACAATAAAATGTATAATTCCATAAAAGTTAGCACACATTTTAAAGCAAGATGAAACTTGGTCAATTACTCCAAACCTGCACGCATGCATGATTACATGCAAGGTGTTGATTCAGTCCACAAGTTTCCTAAGGGTTTCCAAAGGTGAATGTTATTATAATGTACGTACGTTTTATTAATTATATGACACTTTTTTATTTATGGTAAATTAATAAATACTTCTTATAAATCATGTGATTCTTTAATTAATAATCATAATAATTAATACGCTCCTTACATATTTAATGAAAACATTATTGGTATGCATGCAATTGTGGGATACGTAATTCGATCATAGCATTGGTACATATATATATATATATATATATATATATATATTATGTTTGTATATATATTAATTGTATTGTAATTTTCATGATAAATTAATTAATTAGTTTGATCTAAAATCCACCAGATTAATCTTGATTTCAAATTCAAATTCGATCTAAACCAAATCCAAACCTGTAAATTAATATAGATTAAAATTTGACGTGATCTCTGCGTATCCAAATAATTAATATAGCCAAAACCATGAAACATCAATCTAAAATTGAATCCATAAACTATTTTTAAAGAAAAATTTATTTTAGAATATTCAAGCGCGTGTCCCCTAAAAAGTTGGTGAGAGTAGAACTTGAAACCGCGTTCTTCAGTGGACTAATACTAAAATTAAACAAAAAACCAAAAACAAGCTCATTTTCTTTCCCTCCATCCAAACTTAATTAATTTCCACCCAAATAAGACATACTAATTCCTTTATCAATGTACCAAACTTCCTTATCAGCTATTTATTTTTAATGATAAAAAAATTAAATTAACGGTTGACACCGTTAAATATGATATAAATTATTTAAACTATCTAAAAATTAAATTTTATATTTTTTTAATAATTTTTTTTATATATCCAGTGAATATATATATAATTGAATGACTGAATATAAATATTCTTCAAAAATTTTAAAGTGACGATAGAAATCTTGTAATCAAGATCGAGAATATAAATCTTATTTTAAATAGTTTAAATAATTTTTAATCAAAATTTAATTAATTTATTTTTTTTACATCGTTAAATGAACAAAAAAATTCATATCTATTATTAAAATTATAAATATTACAACCTTTTGATCATTACAAATTAAAATTTAATTTTTAAATTTTTTAGTAATCTAGTTCATATTTAACATTGTTGTTGATTATCGATTTAGAAGCTTCATTAATAGGGTCCATTAATAACTACTCATAAAATTCTAGCTTAACTCTTTCTTTCTCTCTATATATAGAGTATGACTGATGTGTTTTTATAAGTACGGAGCCCTCAATGCTCTTCAGTGATTTTAATGTTGAGATTTTCAAATAAACGATTGGTTTCGTTAGACTTGATCGAAAAAATTTGAAGTATTTAAAAATTAAATTTTGTGATTTTTTTATAGTATTTATTTAGTTATCGAAAAGGTTCAAAATCAACGACTGAAAATAAAAATCTCACAAAATATAATAATATTATACTGAAATTTTAGATCAAAGATATTGATATTGTTCTATATAGTATAAAGAATTTTTTATCAAAATTTTATATGATTTGAATATTTCTACACCGTTAAACTTGCAAACGGCTCACCACAACCATTAAAATTATTAATTTTGAGCCATTTTGATCACTAGGCAAATAATATCGAAAATTCACGAAATTTAATTTGTTGGTCTTTTAAATACTCTAGATCAAGTTTAACGGAATCGATTATCCATTCAGAAGTCCCAACATCGAAAACAACTTAGGAGGACGGAGGCCTCCGTGCTTTTAAAAGCACACAAGTATAGCTCTCTCTCTCTCTCTCTCTCTCTCTCTATACATATATATATATATATATATACTACAAGAAAGTTAATATTTAAGAACGATCGTTTGTATATTTAATGATGTTTAAAAGCGTCTTAATATAGTCTAACGTCGCGTTTGAAAGCGTTGGTTAAGACGTTGGCAAATAAAGAGTCGCCACGTATATATCGATGCTTATACCAAACATCGGTAAAATATGTACTGACGTTTTAAAATGTCAGATTTTTTTAAATTCTAACGCTTTAGAACGTCAAAAAATTTAAAATAATAATAATATTTATTATTTAATTATTTAATTTAATATAGTAAATAATTTATATGATGATATTTTTTGAAGCGTCGACATTTTTAATATTATAGAAATATTTGAAAATACTTATCCCAAAAGTCGTCTAAAAAATGTTTTTATATTACTTTTTTTTTTTTAGTGATATATATATATATAATAAGCATATCAAAAACAATACTCAATCCACAATAAAGAAAAAGAAAATAAAGCACATATATTTTATTTTATTATTATTTTATTTTGGAGAACCCTGTAGCCTGTAGGCCAGACAAGCATATATTTCGCTTAAGTATGTTTAACTATACATATTAACAAACTATTGAAGACATTAATATTAATTAGTCGCGCATATATGCTTACAAGATTAAATACATAATAATTATTAATATTATTCTACAAGAACCTACTAATTACCTTACATGAGAAAACAAATTGAGCATTAATAATATCCCACTGATATAAAATTAATAAATCCAACTTACTACTAATAATAATATAAACTTGATCTTCTCAACATACACAGTAATAATCTCTCTCTCTCTCTCTCTCTTATATACACACACACTTTATCACCTAACTAAGCACTTATTTAAACTTAATAATACATATTATAATTAGAAACCCACCCATTGCACATATAAAAGCAAATCCAACCCCCCTCTCTAATCCAAATTCATACACATACAAATAACAAGCTAATTTATAACATGACCACCACCACTCTCCTCCTTATTCTCTCTCTCCACCCTCTCCTCGCCCTCTCTCAACCTTTGCCTTCGCCTTCGCCGTCGCCTTTGCCGTTGGCACCGATAAACCAGCGGCTGGAGAAGGCGTACGTCGCCCTCCAGGCGCTGAAGCATTCGATCACGGCAGACCCGAAGAACTTCACGGCCGACTGGTGCGGCCCGTACGTGTGCAACTACACCGGCGTGTTCTGCGCCCCCGCGCCGGACGACCCCTGCATCCTGACCGTGGCCGGGGTCGACCTCAACCATGCCCGCCTCGCGGGCACCCTCCCGGAGGACCTCGGCCTCCTCACCGACCTCTCTCTCTTCCACCTCAACTCCAACCGCTTCTCCGGCACCCTACCGCAATCCTTCTGCGAGCTCAAGCTCCTCTACGAGCTCGACGTAAGCAACAACCGCCTCAGCGGGCCCTTCCCCTCCGTCGTCCTGCGCCTTCCGTCGCTCAAGTATCTCGACATCCGGTTCAACAAGTTCTCCGGCAAAGTCCCGAGCGAGGTGTTCGACCGCAAGCTCGACGCGTTCTTCGTGAACAACAACAAGTTCCAGTTCAGCCTCCCTGAGAACATCGGGAACTCGACCGCGTCGGTGCTGGTGTTCGCGAACAACCGGCTCGGCGGGTGCCTGCCGGATAGCCTGGGGGACATGGCGGCGACGCTGAACCAGCTGATACTGCTGAACAGCAACATCACGTCGTGCATACCGCAGAGCATCGGGAGGCTGGACAAGCTCACGGTGCTCGACCTCAGCTTCAACAACCTCGTCGGCCCCCTGCCCGACAGCATCGCGAGGATGCGGCGGCTGGAGCAGCTCGACGTCGCCCACAACGCGCTCTCCGGGGACGTGCCGGAGAGCATCTGCCTGCTGCCGAGGCTGAAGAACTTCACCTACTCGTACAACTACTTCTGCGGGGAGCCCGACCGGTGCCTGAAGATCCGGCGGCACGACGACCGCGACAATTGCATCGACGGCCGCCCCGATCAGCGGCCGCCCGACGACTGCATCGCCTTCCTCCACCGCCCGCCCGTTTATTGCGATTCCAACGGTTGTATCGCACCGCCACCGCCACCGCCACCGCCACCGCCACCGCCGCCTCCACCGCCGCCCCCGCCATACTGGAGATGATTCTATATAAATTGTGATTGAAACATATAACAATCTTATTGTATCATTAAAAGGCTGTTTATTAATATTGTTACATCTTTTTGAGAGTTAGAAATTAATAAGATATTGAATGTTAATTTAGCTTTTCCATAATTGTACAAAATTTAATTTTTTAAATATTTTAAATTAAGTTGCCATAGTGATGATGATTGTGGATTCAAAAGTTCTAATATAAAAAACAACGTATAAACACAAATAAAAATATTAATTCTCTCCCCCTCTCCCTCTCCCCCTCTCTCTCTCTCTCTCTCTCTCTCTATATATATATATATATATATATATATATATATATATATATAGTAGGTATAAGTATAAGCAATTGATGTTCCTAAATTTTATATCATTAATTAGATCTATCTCTTTGATTAATTTTATTTTTTAAATTATTTTATTTTGGTAATTATTCACTTAATCAAAGAAACTGATCACTATTATTCTAATTCCATATATTTTTATCTAATGACTAAAAATATATAAACATAAATAATTTAATATTTTTAAAAATATAGAAACTATATACGTAGATCTGTTACAAAATTTAACTAGAATTGTGAAAGATTTCTGTAGTGATTCATATTACATATTAATTAGGTATAAAAAGCAATATTAAATAATGGTTAGGAAATTAAATTAAATAAACTATTTAATATTGGGCCTAAAGAGCAATATTAAACAATGATTAGGAAATTAAATTAAAGAGATCGATATTGGCTAAGGTAACGAGGGCCTTTTTTTAAAATTCCTTGTGGTACCAACATGGACTAATTAAATATTCTCGGGAGAAAACGTAGGCAAAAGAGGCGACCAGTGTGTCGATTGTCCCTTTTTCATGCTAGTTCTACACTACAACACTTTTGATATATAAAAATATTATTTGTACCAATATTTATTTAGATATTAATACATTTTAAATATTGGCATTTATGAAAAGCTGTTACCAAATATAAAGTTTATTTAATCATTAATAATTAAAAAAAAATGTTGGTAAAAAAACAATTAAAAATTTCTTTTAAGGCTATGGACAACAAATAAATGCTAAATTTTTTTTGATGGGTAGATTGTTAACATGGTATAAATTAATGTGTTTTTTTTAATGTTTTTTACATATTGTTTTAGTTCATTCTGTGGTAAATAATATTATTTTTCAATTTTTTTATGAATTTTGTATTATTTTTTGAAGTTTTTGATTTTAAATTTTTTTTAGAGTGAATAGTATTGGAATATAGTGTGTCAGGCCTTAAAGGAAAAAAGATTTTTTGTTTATTCATGAATGGGATAGAGGTTAAATTAATTGTTTCTCATTACACATGGAAGCTTTTTTTATTGCTTTATAAAGTATTAATTAATTAGTACACAAAGTTAGTTAATTTTGCTTGTTTCTAAAGTTTTTTTTTTTTTTTTTTTTCATATTTGATTCTTTTGATTATTATATAAAATGCATGCATATGAATAGTTCTTAACTAATTTTATTGATTTTTCATATTCTTCATATATTCAATTTTTTTAGAACAATGTGCAAACTATTCTTTTGTATGATTTGTATTGAAATATATGTTTATATTATTTTATTTTAGAGACATAGATATTACTTAATTATGAAATCCAGTTTTTTATTATTAAAAAATATTAGTAATTTTAATAATATTCTTGAATTTTAGCTTTATTTCAAATATGCTTTTTTTAGTTTAGATTGTTTTAAGATTAATTTACAACTTAAGATGATCGAGTAAATATTTATTAAAATTTAACTCGATCAATATAATATCTAATATATATATATATATATATAGAGTTGGGCTGTAATGCTATTGATAGCACCAACCTAACTTTGCCACCCATTTTTTAGCCTTTAGATCGCATTGAGATTTGTGCATGCTCTTTAATGAAAAAGAAAAGATTTTTACTTTTTACTTTTTCTTTTTACTTTTTCTTTTTTCTTTTTTTCATTAAAGAGTATGCACAAATCTCAATGCGATCTAAAAGCTAAAAAATGGGTGGCAAAGTTGGGTTGGTGCTATCAATAGCATTCCAGCCCAACTCTATATATATATATATATATATATATATATATATATATATATATATATATATATATATATATATATATATATATATATATATATATATATATATATATATATATATATATATATATATATATATATATATATATATATATATATATATATATATATATATACTATATTTCAATATAGGGTTATGGAGTAAAGATTGTTGCATAAGATTTTTTATAAAATAGCCAGTGCTGAGTATACTAATTAGGATCACAATATTGAAAGATTCCAAATAAATATGCATGGAGAGCATTATTAATATCATATGGAGATTTTTAAACTACTGGAGATGTCGTAGAAGCTTGGTCATTTACATTTAAATGAATAATTGATTATTTTTTTATCTTCTATCTGTTTTTGTTATCATCTAATACACTATTGATTCATTATAACTAATTTTAACATAATCTAATTTTATAACCTCAGCACGAATAAGAATGTGCTTAGATGTGAGGAAATGAGCATATTTACTTATATTCTGTTATGATAGCAATTTACTTTTATATCATCCAGTAGTAAGCTCGCAATCTAATTTGCTATCCGCGAATAAGCTCATATTCGACTTGTTTACGTATCTCAGTTCACTCGTAATCGACTTATTAATTGGTATAC
Organism: Tillandsia leiboldiana; assembly: GCA_029204045.2. Taxonomy (NCBI): domain Eukaryota; kingdom Viridiplantae; phylum Streptophyta; class Magnoliopsida; order Poales; family Bromeliaceae; genus Tillandsia; species Tillandsia leiboldiana. The sequence continues at coordinate 1,279,906 of CM055065.1, forward strand.
AGAAAAAACTCATGTACTATTTAAATTTTTATATTAAAATTTAATTTTTTCATCTAGTAATAAAACTGACAATCTAATTTAATTAATATCCGCAAATCAGCTCATGTTCAACTCATTTACTGACTCCAGTTTAGATCGTATTCGAGCTGAAATGTATACAGAAAAAAAAAAAAAAAAAAAAAAAAAAAAAAAAAAAACTCACCTACAATATTTGGAGAAAAATTCTCTGCCCCTTTTTCTTCTTCTGTTTTAGAGAGTAGCCAAATTGGTCGAAGATGAAAGAGTCAAAATGGGTTCCAGTTGTTTTGCACTAGAGATTAAGATATTTTGAAAACGAGTAATATTAAGTCATGCACCATTTTAATTAACTGCTTGTTTTATAATTTGGTGATATTTAATTTATAGTGCCTAGCTATCGCAATTTGTTAGCAAAGTTCTCAACCATACGAGGTCAAAAAGTCGCGTCTCGTTCACAAATTATTATTTGACTTCGCCCAGTCTCGTTGACTGAGTCCATCAACGACTGAGGGCGTTTGTGTTGGCGTTTGTGTTGACATCATTACAATTTAATAACAATTTATATACATTAAATTTATCAGAATTATAAATTATTTTGAGTTCACTATTAATTTTTTTAAAAAAATTAGTTTTGCTATTCAATCTTTCAGTTTGCCTGATTTGAGTTAGTCAGCAATATTTTAATTTTAAAATTTGAATATATTAATTTTTTTATATAAATTTAGTTAATCAATTTTTATGCAAATTTTATAACTATAAATTTATTATAATAAATTAGATTTGATTTCTGAACGAATCGCGTGCTATGTATGAATAAATAGTTCTAAAATAAATTTAGATTTCGAACTTGAAATCTCGAATACTAACCATCAAATTTTTTGTCATTTGTCAATATATGTTAAAAGTCTTTTCAAATCTTTTTTAAAAAAATTTAAATAAAATATATATATTCAAAGGAAAATGCTATGTGTACACCCCTTTCGGGGTGTACATCATACACCCCACCCATCTAAAGGTGGGAGTGTGATGATGGGTCACTTGATGTGACCCGTAAAAAGTATCGCCACCATTAAAATGGTGGAGGTGTATGATGTACACCCCTTCGGGGTGTACATGTAGCATTGCTCATATTCAAAAGTCGTCTAGAATTTGTTTCCGTACGATGCCTTGTGGATTAAAATGTTCTCTTTTTTTTGTTTACTTCATTTAGGCGACTCAAATATACTGAAGTCGGCGGTGAGAAACTTTGGTCACCGGGTTTAGAAGTCGGTGGCGAAGTAGCCCAGGTCGCCGCATCGAACAGCTTGGAATCAAATGGTGGCGTAAGGAGGGTCCCGAGTATTGAGATTGTGAGGAGTCGGCGACGGAATAACTTACTTCAACGACTTCATGAGAAACCAAGAACACGGCGGTGAGACATCTCAGATTGCAGACATTTTAACATAAATCACACGACCATTTTGGCGCCCGCTCTTCTCCCTCCTTCCTCCCTCTGAAACCATCCGGCGCTTCGAAACCCTAGCCATGGCGGAAACCCTAGAAGAGAGTACAACCGCATATCCTGCTATGACTCGTCCCTTCCTCGATTCCTCGCCGTGTTTAGAGGTCCTCCTCTTCGACCTCTTCCTCTTCTCCTCTCTCTCAATCTTCGTCTCCGAATCCTTCTATTAGCGGTTGGGACCAAAATAGAGTTTTTTTACTATGATTTGAGTAATCCTAGAACTACTTGATATGTAGATTCTTAAATTTATAGGTTTTAGATGTTGTAGGTCACATTTAATTGTTCATATTCGGTTTTTTGGCCCTTTGTTGTTGAGAGTTCATACTCGTGAACGTTCAATTCATGTGTTTGTAATCATTTTACGGTCATTTTAGGCTGGGTATATTCCTACTAGCAGAAAATGATAAATTTTAACAATGAAAGATTGAATACGAACCAGTTTGGAAATACTATTGCTGCATAAATTATGCAATAATTCAAACTTACAATATTAAGTGCATGGAAGGATCTACTACATAGATGTCAGATACACAATACAAGAAACTACACCATAGTAGCTGCTTCTGATCATACCTACCATTTACAGTCTCATACAAAATGGGAAAAATCCAACAAGCAGATGATTAAAGGGTTTTATATGAGAAAACTAGTCATGAAGATATGGGAATCACTTATTCTGAACAACATGTTATTACCTGTTCAGTTAACTAGCCACTTGCCGGAAGCCGCAGCAAGAATGAGGGTTCAGTCACCCTCGGTTTTTTTCGGATATAAGCAACCACAGGGAGAACCTTTCTTCTTTTTCCGACTGTCTCTTGACTTACCATAGAGATATTCCACCAAAAGCACTTTCGGCTTTCTCCGCATGGTCTTGTTCCTCTTGTTTGCTTGTTCTTCATCAAGTTTGAGCAAGACATGGTGGATTTTCTGCAGCTCGAGCTCCAACCTTCCAATCTTATCTGACACTTTTCGAGCGCGTTCTGAGATTTTCCTTTGGCTTCTTCTGCTCTCATTAACATTTTCATCGGTAATGTTGTCAGTGGACGGACCACAATCTCCAGCCTTCTTTGTCAGTTTGTTGATAGTATCAATCAACTGCAAGATGGTCCCATCAACTTTTTTCAATTCCGCTTTTACACTATCAAGGCCAAGACATGAGGTGCTTTTGCTCTCTTCGGATGCTTTGATATTTTCTTTCAGTTCTTGTATACTAGATTGAAGAACCATTAGCCTCTGAGCATCAGAAGAGAGCCTTTCAATGACCCTTTTGTTAAACTCTTGGTGAGATTCTAAAGCAATTCTTTTGGGCAGCTCTTGTTTGTCAATTACCAACTCTTTCACAGATATAATTTCAGTTGAAGGTCGTTTAGACTTGTCTTTCTCTTCTGGTTCGGTTATCGGATGCTTTATCTCGTGTTGCATTCTTGCTGGTCGAGCATTCTTTGTTGTGTTGTCACTATTGGATCCAACAATTCCCCATAGTTCGAGCATCTGGTCGTTGGTTTCTACTGTTTTTTCTGGCTTTTTTTGCCCGTGTGAGTGAATGTTATTACCATTTTGTGAAGAATTTTGTACAAGATCAAGCTGTATATCTTTGAGCATCCTCTCGTACTTCACAATGCTGAGGTCATCGTCTAAGATTTCCTTTAACTTCAACATTTCAATCTGCTTTCTTGCAGCTGATAGACTAGAATTGAAATCAAGTCTTTCCTGCTCTAAAAGAATGCCTGTATCCATCACAACCTTTTGAAGCGCTTTAATTGTTGCATGCAATTTTTGCAATTCCAGGTTTCCTGCCAAAGCTGTTGCATTATGATCTTCACTTGGTTTCTGGGTGCTCTTAGAATGCTGAAACACCACCGTCTCCTGAAATAAATAATAAACCATGCTTCCTAAATTAGTTTCACAAAAATGCAAACTGATGGTTTGAGATGCGGTGGAAAGATGATAAAAGGGAATTTGCTTCCTAAATTAGTTTCACAAAAATGCAAACTGATGGTTTGAGATGTGGTGGAAAGATGATAAAAGGGAATTTTACATATATAACCGTTGAAAAATGGCATTTTCTTACATATCCCTGCGACTGAATTCTAACAAATTCACTTCAAAATCTTATTCCTGATTGTACTAAAAAATGTGCCCCTTTTGGCGGGAAAAAAACATTTTCAAATAAAGAATGTACTTCTCCTGTGGATTGGATGATTCCCCACTGGGCATTTTTGTAAGAAATTTATATGTATGCAAAATCTCTTAAAGAAACTTTGCTTTTTTCTTTTATGCAGGGCTAACTATGAATAAACAAGAGTACCTTGCTTTTTGGCTTATCTAATGGTATATTGTCCTTTGCCAATAAAAGAGTCTGTTCCTCTAGGACAGCTACATCATCTTGCAATGATCCTAAAAGAGTGAAACCTCCATCCAAATCCACTTTCAATCTTCTGTTTTCTACTTCGATAGCGTCGAGCTTTTCCTTCAACTCATGCACATACGAATTTCTTTGAGTAATTTCTTCTTTTAGAACTTCGTTTTGTACCATGGAAGATATCTCGAAGCTCTCGCATGCTATTATCAACTCAAGTACCTTTTCTTTGAATAAAGCTGCATTAATTGTGGCAAACTGGATATTGCTTAATAACGTTGCAATCTCGACATCACAGGACTTAACCACATCAATTCCTTTTTGCTGCTCAGATGCCAATTCCTTTTCTTTGCTTCGGAGTTCTTTAACTTCTTTCTGCAGCTCATGAACCTCCTGTCTCAACAGCTCATTTGCTTTACAAAGGCATGAAATCTCATGTTCTTTATTCTTGTTATTCTCTGAGAGGGTTGTAGTGCTTTTCTCTAGTTCTTTTCTCGCCAATTTAGCCTCATCAAGATTTCTACACAATTCCAAGTTCGTTTCTTGTGTTTGTTGGAACTTCTGATTAGCTTGTGAGAGCTTCTTATGTACTGACTTGAGATCTGATACTCTCTCGTCATAAAGACTTTTAAAGGCGACATTAAGACATTCCAGAGTCATAGCATCAGCAAGGATAACATGGTATTGCTCTTCCAGTGCTTTTTCTTTCTCCCTGATTTCATGAAGTTTATTCAACAAAGAAGAATTTTCTTCGAGCAATTTAATTATTTCATTTTGTAAAGAGCGGCGAGAATCTTGCAATTCTGTTAACTGTCCAAGTAGAAATTTCATTTCAGATTTCAATTCTTCGACTTTTTCATTACCACCCTTCATTTTCTGCCAGATTTGTTCATTCATCTTCAGGAGCTCATTCTTTTCCTTTTTTAGCAGTGACAGTTCCTCAGTCTTAATTTGAGCTTCTTTCTTAAGCATGTTCTTTTCAGATCTCAGCTCTGCCACTTCCTGCTGAAAATGCTCCAAAAGTGTGACAACGACTGACTTCTCTAGAAGCTGATTTTGCTTCACATCTTGGGCATCAGAAATAGTATTCAGTAAGTATCGAATCTCGTGCAAAATAAGCTGCAAAATAATTTCATCCTTCAAACCTTCTAAGGACTCGTATCTCTCATCCAACTTAAGCACTTTCAATATCAATCGAACCCCTTCAGCTAGTTTCTCATTGTGCTTTAATAAGGAACCAACCTTATCCTCCTGACTTAAGTACTTCTCTTTAAGTTCTTGATGTTCCTGCAAGTGCGCTGAAATAACCAAATTCTTTTCTTTCATATCAGATAAACATCGCTGCAAGATAAAAATCTCGAATTGAGCATATATGATTTTTTGCTGTTCAACTTCTAGCTCCTCCTCCCTCCTGCGACCTTCATCTTGTAGTAAAAGAATCTGCTTCTCTAAATTGCTTATCTGATTCTTGCTAAAGTTGGTGACATTTGCATTCTCCTCCCTCTCTAATTCTAAAGCCTTTTGCAACTCCGTGACTTGATAGAGTGCTAAGTCTTTCTTCCTCTCTAGATTTGAGTGTTTGCTTTCTAATTCTGCATATTTTCTTTCCAAGATCCCAAGAATCTGGTCAATGCTTTCAACCTGATATGCAAAAAACCCATTGAGAGTTAGGTCACAACAATTTGTTGAATTCATGAGTTGCAAAGTATTTTGAGAACAAAAGTACCAACACTTAAAAGAGTTTCACTTTGATTGCTAAATATGCAGGGCACATCAATGGGTGTTTGGACGTTTTGTATCAAGTACAAACTCTTTTTCAGTTTTTGTTCCATCTTTTTTGTATTTACAAGCTTGCGCTAAAATATTCTTTTACGTACCATAAAGCCCTTGGTCAAATATCTAGTACACTGAATCATCAAAAGAAGGTTCAGGGGCTTTTTAAGTCCATAAAAGAAGGTTCCGGCCTTAAGTTTTGATAACATAAAATGTGGAGAAAAGATGCAAAACCTAGAATAGAGGTGAAGAGCACACGGAGATTTAAAGGAAGACGGGAAAAGCTGTGGAGAAGGGAAGTGCAGAAAAGTCTCAAACAATTTACCTCGGAAACAAGATTTCTCTTTTCAGCCAGAAGCATGGAATTCTGATCACAAAGAGACTGACAAGATTCTTCTAGTTCCTTCAACTTCCCTCTAAGACTTTCTAGTTCAATATTAGCGTCAGACAACGAGTTCTCCAAATAAATATTTTTCATCGAGAGCTTCTCCATATTCTGAGAAATAAACTCTATCTGGGTGACCAGCACAGCCCGTTCAGACTGATGTTTTGAAACCTTGGAATTGAGGTACTCACACGAATCTTCTAACTTCTTTTTCTTCTTTCTCAGTCTTTCCAGTTCAATGTTTGCATCCGACAAAGAAATTTCTAAAGCTGCATTTTTCTCCGACATCTTATGCAATTGCTTCAGATTCTCGACGTGAAGAGCACTTAAATCCTCGTGATTAATGATGATGTTTTTTAGCTCCACATTTCCATCTCTCAACTCCTTTGCTAATGCTTGAAGTGACTCCACATTTGAAGTAACTGCACATTTTTGTTCCATGAGAGAACAGTGCTTCCATTCTGAATTACTTTTATCTTCCTTGAGACGAGACAGCTCTTTTTGAAGCACTTTTTTTTCCTCGACATGGATGGACACTTCATCCTCAAGTTTGCCTTTTACATCCTTGAGGAAAATTATCTCATCCTGGAGATCGATTATCCGTAAAGTTGAGGACTTGTTTTGCTCATTCAGTCTGATATATTCCTCTCTAATCTTCTCTAATTCTCTTTCTAATCTTACTTTGTTCATTTCCATGTCCTTTAACTTGCCAGCCTCGCCTTGAATCTCCAGAGCCAAAAGCCTCATCTTTTCTTGAGAATCTTGTAGCAGCTTCTCCATAGATAGACGAGCAATGTCGGCTTGCATGCCTTTCAGTTTCTCTTCTTGTATGGAGATGCTAAGCTTTTCAAGCTCCGCCCGCTTCTCTTTAAGCTCTTCTTGCTGCTCTTTTGCTCTCTGCTTAAGCTTATCCAGTTCCAACTGTAGAGATTCGTTCGCCCTCTCTAGAACAAGGCATCGATTCTCAGAACCCTTTAAATTTTTAAGTCCATTTTGCATTTCATCTTTAAGCTTTGCAAATTCTTTTTCTGTATGAGATATTGCGGCCTTTAGGTTTGATAATCTTGAACTGGATTGTTGCCATTGGAGAAGAGCAGCTTCCTTTTCAGATTCCAATTTAGAGAGGGTCTCTTTAAGGTTAAAAACTTGAGATTCAGCTTCATCACTGCGTTCTGATTGTGATTTGATCCGGCTCTTGAGATTTTGATTTTCCTCTGATAACCTCGATATTTCTTTCTGCAGCATCTCATACTCTGCAAAAACAGTATTTGCTCTTTCAAATCAAAATTTTCCTCCGCAATTGAACATCTAAGAAATTCTTATGATATTTTTTGATTAAATGGGTTTTTTGGGCTATCAGAATTATAGTCTTTAATATTTTATGCTGATTTCACTTATGTCCTTTTGAGTTTCATTTGAAATGTGTTATCCCTGAAGTTGGACTACATACCTCTTGAATTCTTCCGTAGATCAGCAGTGTTAAAAGGTTGGAGAACAAGGCGATCCATATCAAGATCATGCAGCTCTGACTCCACTGAAGAAATTCCAGAGGGTTCATCATCAAATTCTAGTGGAATTTGGTCCGGAAATGCTTCTGCCATTGTTCGATGAGCTTGTCGAAGTGCCCCTTGCGCGTGGTCATATCTCTCGGCTAAAGCTCGGTATGCACGGTATATTTCCTCCATCAAACTCATAAGCTCAGGGCGCCTTCTGTAGTACATTTCCGCTCTCTTTGCAAAGGAGTCGGCATCTTCTTCGATGATTTTGATCATTGCTTTGACCTTGCTATCCATATCTGAGTTGCCGAGCATTTGGGTTAGCTTAATTTGATACAGTTCCACATAATTGAAAACAAGAAAAGCATACAAAAAGATTCCTTCAATGATGACAAACGTAAAGGAAAATTTGTTCAGCATAAGATGTGTGTTGCTATATATCTGCCAACTCAAACATATTATTCATGTAGGCGGTGTTAGTTTATAAATTACGCAGCACTATTTGTTGTTCATAGAGTGTTTTACTGATTCAAGAATTTCTCTTCTGTCATGTCATGTCAAATACAATGAGCACAGAAAATATTAGCACTAGACATATTGCTTTCCTGGCTTCATTAGCCAGAATTAAGAAAGATCTTTTAACTTCGGAACTTATAGGAAGGTTTAATTATACTGTTAGGATCTCCAAATTGATTATTTGATCATTGAATTAATTTAACTGATCCAGCCCTAGATAATGGCCAACTATGGATGCTTCTAGAAAGCTATCTAAACATCAAAAGAATTAGCAGTTCAAAATGCATGGTAAGGAGCAAATCTTGTCTACACCACAAGCATGACGAAAGATAACAAATCTATTTGCTTTACTTCTAAAATCTAAATATTCGATCATTATGATTCACCATTCGATGTACTGGTGATTCTTAATTACTCTTTATGAACAAAATAATGATTGGAAGTGTACAACACTTGGACATACTTACACATATGCAGAGCTCAACAATGATTCTGTTAAATAAGATAGTTTAATGCATGTGACACTATTAGAGGCACCCGCTTCCTAATCATGTTTGCGCACTACTTGCACTGAAATTTGTCCTTTTAAGTATTTAATATAAGTCTAAATATGGTTTCTTAATCGTATGATTCTGGTAGAAATCTCATCATGCAATGTTCATAAATTGGCATGATTCACAGCGTGATCTTTATTATAATGTTTTTTTTTTCATTTTCTTGTTGACTAAGCACAGCACAATCATGTTAACTATGCTTGCTTTGCAGAGCAGTCAAAACTCCGCAGAATGGTTTATTCGCAGAAGTTGCCAACAAAGGTACAAATTTATGCTGTTCCCTCAAATAGCAGAAGTATAATGCTAAAAGTTTTTACCTGAAAGATTTTCCTGAAGCCATTTTGAATTTTTGGGTCTGATATGGCTATCCCACCACCATGAATATAAGCGTCTCGACTCGCAATGCGACAATGTAGCCATTGTTCCCAGCAGCAAAAAAAAAAAACAAGAGCTACTCTTTATTTGGTCTTAAATGGGTTAGATCTTTATACCAGTATAAAATTTTTAACAAATACAATGTAAAAGATCAGATCCAGGGGAACAACCAAAAAGAACAGGGCTGGTGGATTCAGTAAATTTCACAGATGAGCTAACAAACAAAAACCCTTTGAACCCCTCAAAAAATTCCAAACCACCTGCAAACATAAAGATTCAGAAGATTATGTTTGAGAAGCAGAGCAAATAAGCCATGAAAGGAAATTGAAGTATCAGTTAAAATACTAACTTAATATATACTCTTTTATGCAAAGCAAATTACCTCAACAACATTGATGTTATTTCTTGCTTTAATATTGAAAAGCAGGGGCTAAATCTTACCAAAGACCCAATGGTTTCACTGTGATATCTGATATAAAAGACCATCTAAAACTAAAATTCAGCATGAAACCTTTTGTATTTTCTTTTCTTTTCTTTTCTTTTGCAAGAGGAACTTTATTAGGAAATAAAATATGTAGAAACTGCAGAGAGATGGCCAAAAGAGCATGTGAAAATCCAAAAGGAATGTCTGATTTCTATAGCAAAAAAAGTGTAAGAGAAAGAAAAAAAAAAAAAAAAAAACCCCAAAGAATAACCATGAGTATCAAAACATGAAATGGGAACAGGTCACTACACTAGCAGCAAAATCCCCACATGCCCAGAAAACCATAACATGGAAAAAATCACCTCTCAAAGTCCAAAGATCTGGAATGGTCACCACCATGCAATAAACCCCATGAATTCTCTTGAAACATAAGGCAAATCTCAAATGCCCCTTCAAAGATAATGATCAAACACCAACTTAAGAAAAACATCAAAGAAGAACCCAAAAAGCAGGTTTTTGTTTCTTTGCAATTGGGCATTATTGATCAAAACATGGAAAACCCCCTTCTTTACACAATTAATAAGAAGAAAGAAAAAAGCCAATACCAATCTCTACAACAAGCAGCTGCACCAAAAGATCCAGCTACTCCCCATCCCTCTCTCAGCCCATCTCCTCTTCTCACAAATACAAATAACAAATAAGGATAAGAAGAAGAGGAATGAAAGGGAATGCTCTCTCTCTCTCTCTCTCTCTCTCTCTCTCTCTCTCTCTTTCTTTTTCTGTACTATACTTGTATGTGTCAGTGAAGATTCTACCTATTCCTTTTTAACTCCCCTGCAGGGAAAAAGGTAGAGTAGGAAAATATAAAGAAAGGACAAAAGCAGAAGCAGAAGCAGAAGCAGAAAAGAAAAATAAAGAAATAAAATGTGAAAAAGAGAATTTGGTGAGGAATTTTGGGATGCCAAAATTGAGAGACAAAAATGGGGAATTGGGAAGGGTTTGTTGCAGTGAGAAAGGGGAAGTTACAGCTGTGTGGGAATATAGTCCAGTAAACAAGGAAACTGCTAAACCACCCATCCCAATAATGTCTCTGTGTATTCATTCATGCATTAATAAATTTGTACACTCCAAACATTGAATTGAAGCAGTGCACTGATTTTTGGATAATCTTTAGAACATATCAAATTTATTAAATTCCATCCAACTTAATTAGTAAATAATAATCAAATTTAATGAATGTACTTTACTCCAAACTTTTTAACTTCAATAACTGCATGCTGTAGTTTGTCTAACTTTGTAACTTTGATAATTGAATGGTATAAGATATTATCATTAGTTAAGTTCAATCACATTCCTTATGTTAGTAAAGCTTAAGTCGATAGAGAATGATGTTATTAGATTCATAATGTGTATATTAAATTATATAAAATGATATATTTTTATATTTTTTAAAAAATAAATAAATATCCAATATATTTGAAAAAAAAAATTAAAAAGTGTAAAATCTATTGTAAAAATTAATAGTAGGAGGGAAACATAAAAATTGGGTTAAAGTGCAATTTTACCCATGAATTTTTTTAAAAAAAATTCAATTTGCACATATAATTATTGGGGAATCCTTTTCTCATGCCACTACAGTAATTAATGCTCTACTGTGGTCTCAGCTGTTCTTTGTCTTTGCTTAGATAGTGGGGCACTAATGTGGTGTGTTTATTTTAACAAAAAGGTCCTCCTACAATTCTTTATTAGGCTACAATGGTCCTTAATTATTCCTTTATAATTATAGGTTTTTTTTAAAAAAATTATATAACATGCTTTATTAATTTTTTTATTTTTTTTTTCTTAAAGAGAAAGGATACATGGGTCGGTGCTATAGCTTATATGATAATAAATGTAGTTAAAAATTTAATTTAGTAGTTAGTGTGCTTGTTTGTTTCAATTATGTCGGCGCAATTAAATTAAGCCATGTAGGATTACCACTTGGTGAATTTTCTTTTTAAAATTGGTTTATGCATGGCTTATTAAATAGTTTAGTAAAATTAGTTAATCTAAATATAGCCAAATTTGGATTCAAAAGTTGACTTAAGGATCTGGCTTAAAAATTTGGTCAGATCGGGACGAATTCTGTGTTATTATTATTATGGGATAATTGTCTGTGTATCTCTAAAATCTGAAGAAATATCTGATTTACTTTTTTTTTTTTTTTTTTTTTAATATACCCTTCATACGTTCCACCGTTATTAAGAATATCCCTACCGTTTCCCTTTATTAAGTTAATTAGGATTAAACTAGAGTTAAATAATAATCGGAGTTGAAAACTATTAGATATACCTATTTTGCTCATATCTACCAAAACATTATGGTAGAAGGGTATATTTGAAAGGGCAAAATGGTAATTTCACACAGATAACGGCAGCTCCAAACGGTACACTAACAGAGTTTAACTTCAGAAGTATTTTGGAAAGAAGTTGGAACGTAAAAAGGGTAATTTTAATATTAGCCTTCTAAGACGAATAAATCTGAAAATAAAAAAATTTTTAGGAATATATAAAAAATTACCCCTATTATTATTATTATTAACTTTTATTTATCGCTCTATTAAGATTAATAGGAGAGTGAATTTTTGATGAATTTTTAACAGATCCACGCAGATGGAAGGAACAAAGAAATCTTCCGCCTCTCTCGCTCCATTAATTTGGCTGATCAAAACGGATTGGACACAAATTATATTTTTTCATATTTTGCATTCCCACTTACCATTTTAGTATAGGAATGGAAGCTCCATCAACCTAAATTCATTTGCATCTCTCTCTCTCTCTCTTTATAGTACCAAGTCATTGGTGCTATCAATTTTTTAGTTTTTAGATTAAAGGATGTGCTGTTAGGATGATAGTGCTCTCTTAGGATTTAGTGGGCGGTTAGTTGAATAATAAAAATTTTAGAAAATTATTATAACTCCAATATAACTCCAACCGCATACCCTTTTATCTAAAAGCTAGAAACTTAATAACACAAATTTCTAGCCTATATATTTCTTGAAATAAAACATGCATTTTAAATTGAGAAATGCATCATGCACTAAGAAGCACTTGTCCACAATTGTAAGGACACATTTTCATCAAGATAAAAAAAAAAAAAAAAAAAAAAAAAAGTACTTGCCCGCTATTATAAATTAATTACATGCATTCAAAGCATGCTTTTTGGATATAATTAAACTAATCTCAAAAAAGGACTAGTTAATTATGTGGGAATCCCAATTATTGAAAGCTTTTACTAACCATTGTTTAGGCTATTGCTTATTGTCTTAATTAATCCTATCAAAATTATTAAGCTCATTGAAGAGTTTTTTTTTTTTTTTTTTTTTTTTTATAATAAATCGCTCAAATAGTTTATAATTTAGATCCCTAACTTTTTTAGTTTTTTTTTTTTAAAAAAAAAAATCCTTCGAATTCCATTCTCATTTTGAAATCGTTTTAAATTCCTCCAACGGCTAGTACAATACTTCAAATTTGAATACCATTTGATGTCCCCGAAAATGTGGAAGATCCAACGGTCGTTCACGAGTATGGTTGTTGCCATTTTAATCTCTATCGTCCATTTAAAGATCTCTCCCTATTTTTTTTTTGCTATATTTTACGGGTACACGTCATTGTCCCTCAAATTGTTTCTTTTCCTTTTTATGTTTTCTTTAAATAAAATATATTCAATTTATTTTATTTGAATCTGATAATAATACTTTGATATAATAAATTAATCAAAGTATCTTTGCACGGAAATCGAATATATTGAAAAATTAAATAGTAAAATTAAAATTTTAAAAAATTAGACAGTAAATTTAAAATAATTTATAATTTAAATAAATTGCGTACATTATTATTATTATTATTATTATTATTATTATTTTTATTTTTATTTTTTGCTTCCTCGTTAATGCGTTTCTTCAACGCCACATATTATTTTTGCTATAAAAGTTAATGGTAGGTTGGTGATAGAGAACTAATTAATAAAAGTGTGAATTGACCATATAATTTTATTTTATTTTTTTTGAAGTATGATTTAACACCTTATAATATAAGATCACGATAAACATTGAATCGATTAATTAATTTGAATTAATTGATGGAAGAAAAAAAAAAATTAGTTATACAAAAAATTCTGCATTTTATTTTTTTTTTAGAAAAAAAAAAATTATTTGAGTCATGCTCTTAAAATAATTAGTAAATTATAACTCTTTTAGTAATTTCTCTACTTAGCAAAAATAATAAATTTAAATTTAAGTTATTGATTTCAGAATTTAATACTTTAATTAAGCGTTTCAGAATTTAATATTTTTTTAACTGGAATGTTCTACTAGAAATGATTTAGTCATTTATTATCGCAATATTTATAGCAATAATTTGACAACGATTTTTATTTATTGTAAAAAAATTATTATTATAACTTATAGTTATCAAAAAAAAAAAAAAAGAAAAAAAACCTATTGTGATAGTGATTGTAAGCATCAATAGTTTTTGATGGTTTACCTGGTAAATTTGATAGGATTTATTACATTTATTTAGTCGACAATATATTCTATTATTTGTGTTCTTCATTGTGGAAAGTTAAGTTGTTTTTGTAAAATAGAGAATAGTACTTTAATCATTTACATGTTGAAGGTGATTCTCACATGATTTATTCATTACGATATTTAAATATATACATTTTTTAATCGGATAGAATTTATCTGGACATTTATATGTTGAATGTGATCCACGTTATTTATTCAATACGATATTTAAATATACAATTTTTCTAATCGGTTAGAATGTATCTGAATACGTTTTTTATGAACGGACGCGATTAAAATATACTTACATTAAATTTTGTATATATATATATATATATATATATATATATATATATATATATATATATATATATATATATATATAATATTGTACCCTATAATCCGACCATTAATAGAAGAAACGCTTTAGATATATAAATTTTCTGCGCACGAAATCGTGGAATTTTCTTGCTTCCTTGCTCTTCTTTGCAAGATACAAAATCCAAAGAAAAGATGGCAAGATTCGACCTAATCTTATCCCCCCTACCCCCTAAATGCACACTCTACAGTTTCATCACGTTATCATCGCTCATCATTTATTTTCGATGATAAATTTTTTAAATTGATAATCGGACATCGTTGAATATAATTTAGACTTGACATAATAATCAAAAGGTTGTAAAATTTATAGTTTTAATGGTAAATATAAGTCTTTGCTCATTTAACCGTGTAAAAAAATTAAATTAATTAAATTTTAGTTAGAAATTTTTTTAAATTATTTAAAATAAAATTTATACTCTCGATCTTGATTATAAGACATTCAGTCGTTTATTTTTTTGTCTACTTGATGAATAAGAAAAGAATACCAAAATAGTATAAAATTTAGTGTTCGGATAGTTTAAATAATCTAAATTATATTTAATGATGTCGATCGTCGTTTTAGAAGCTCCATATCAGAAAAACAAATAGATGAATACAAAATTATTTGCTACCGATAACATACCAGCCTGACTTTATATATATATATATATATATATATATATATATATATATATATATAGTTCGCATGCATATGAATAGGAACCAAATCAATAGTATGGTACCGACCAATAATATGATCTGCCGACCACCTTTTTTATAATTTTGTCATTATTGGGGTCTCCTTTTGATTTTGTATGTGAAATGGGGGGATGAAGTAGACCATTCGCATGGATATGAATCTTATGATGGGTGATGGATGATGAATCCTATGCTTGTTTTGTATTATTTGGACTTTGATCATAGTGTATGTATATATATATATATATATATATATATATATATATATATATATATATATATATGGGACATGGTTTGATTCTTTGAAATCGGTTGTTGTTGTTTTTTTTGGGTTATATTTTCTTGAGCATTAATTTTTGGTAAAAGTAAGTCGCTTCGATGTATGATTGCAATATAAATGCTCATTCATATATGACAGTTGAATAATACTATTTTCGATGATAATGTATCAAATAAATTAAATTAACTACCGCATTCATAATTTAGAAAATCTTAACATGGTTAAAACTCAAATTCAAGTTCAGTGGATCAAATTATCTCAAATTAAATTTCAGCAATCTAAATGAAACTTCATGATAAATTCGCGGTAACACATTAATTTTTTTTCCTGCTACCTTGCTGAAGCAGCTAAAATCTGGCAGAAACAGAATCTATTGCAAAATAGCATTAACCACACACACAAAGCTGAGAACAGCATCAATTGAGTTGGTGGGGGTGGGCCTGGGTGTGGGTTGGCATTGATAAATGTAAATCCCCACCATTGACCAAGTACTAGAAATTAAGCTTCTTTACAAACACAACACAGCTCAGCCTCTTGCATTTGCATCCCTTTTTTTTTTCTTTTTTCTTTTTTTTTTTTTTTTCTGTGGGTTTTCCATAAAGCTGTAATAATCAACTTTAGTACCAATATGTTCCGACAAATCTGAAGTATAATAAATTGGATTCAACCAAACAGTTCTACATTCAACAATATAGAATAAACGAAGATCAATGGCGCAAACGTTTTACATGAATAACAAAGCTGAAAGTATGAGTGTCAAAATAGAATCTGCGATCGCAGATGCCTTTCTTCCTCTCCCTCTCCAGTTTCTGAGGTACATATTTCACAAATTGACAGAAGGAAAGAAGAAACAACTTACTGCATACATTGCCTTCTCAGAAACATCTTTGGGAAGGTTGTAAATTGGGCCACACCAACCATCTTATTTTGGGTTGTAGTTGTGCCCAAACTCACCAAACAAATTGGATTGAGCAATGTAGTGGTAACACTTTTTTAAAACTTTGTCTAGTTCCAGTGCAAATAATTGCGCGCATGAAATTAGCATTTAACTATAGCATAAGAAATAACTGAAGTCAAATAGATTAGTAAGAGAGTATGATGTTACAAATACATGCAAGAGAAACATATATAATAGACTAAAAGTCTCGCATACATAATAATTAACTTAGTACATACACTAAAGCCAAGAAACATGACCTACACTTAATGCACAACATAAGACACCTACAGAGACGATTAACACGAGCGCCATATCCCTACGAAAGTTGTTCCAACTTCCGTCTCAACCACATAGACCGGACATCACCGCTTAGTGAGAGAAATATTTCCCGATTATGAGGATCCACAAAGATATCGGGGGCTAGCGACTTCTCCTCTTGAGAAAGCTCCGCAATCCCGCTCATCACCTCAATGCACCTAGATATAGTATACTTGTCTTCGCTCTTTAAGTGTCGCTTATGTGAAATATCTGAAATACTATCCTCGTTAGGCCTCTTCATGCGATGATGCCATGGCTGTGGCTTTAGTGGCGATAGTTGCCAGTATATTTGGCCATTCATCATTTCTCCTTTGACATCCGGATTAGCTTGATGGAATGAGGACTCCCTAGAGAATGGAGATTGATGAAAAGGCGAACGTGCTGCAATTGTATAATCATCTTCCTCGTCGTCACTATAATCATCGTCATTCCATCCGATAGAAGGGAGGTTTCTCTGGCCCTCTAAAAAGCCACCTTTTTCAGAAGACAGTATTTGACTTTCAGCATCACAAAATGAATTACAAGTCTATTATTGTCTCATACAGGTGAATAGGAAAGCATTGGAATTCCACTGAACAAATACTATGTACGTCTACTCAAAAACAATTGAATATAATGTCATTTTGTTTTGTTTGACGATAAATGTGTTAAAACATTACAGAGCATCATCCTCTTTACCAGATTCGGACTCATAGCATATATGAACATTATGTGAATGGAGCAGAATAAGGTTCTACAATTTTAGGTTGGGACAGCGAAAATCAAAACATTTGTAGGAGGGTTTCCTATATTTTAGCACTTTATGGCACAAAAAATAAACTATACATAAAGTAACATACAGCAAAGCAACAATTAGCTATAGTTGAATAGGTTGAGCTGACACTCACCAACTTTTCTTCCAAAGATATTCTGACAATCCTCACATTTGCAGAGTAACGAACACCCAATCCCACCCTTACAATCAGAAAAAATGAAATTTATTAGTTCGATAAAACGGAAGATAATGTCAAGTTTGGAGAGTGAAGATGCAATACCTGAAAGCAATCGCAGTATTTTTTTAGGCAACTCGTCTTCTTGCAATTACATCCTTTTTTGCGCTGAGATGAGGAAGGAGATTTGCTTGTATCTTTCTACATGGTATGAAAGACGATAAAGTCAACAGAGGGAAAAGACAAAACAATATCTAAACGGTAA
The DNA here is from genome assembly GCA_029204045.2 of Tillandsia leiboldiana. Taxonomy (NCBI): domain Eukaryota; kingdom Viridiplantae; phylum Streptophyta; class Magnoliopsida; order Poales; family Bromeliaceae; genus Tillandsia; species Tillandsia leiboldiana. The sequence goes on from CM055065.1 coordinate 1,297,644, forward strand.
ATTTGTATAGAAAAGAGAGAATTTTGAACTGTAGGTCACTCCACATAGACCTTTGAAGTCCTGAAATTTTCTTTTTATTCACAATCCCTTAACTTCTGCCTGTTTTGATTTAAGTTTTTTCAACTAGTTGGATCAGAGATTACAATCCCATTAAAACCAACAGCCCATAGCTAACAGAAATAACTTTCAATCAAAGCAACAAAAATCTGACCAGGTATCACTAAAAAATAATAATAATAATACATTTGAGTTGCTTTTTTAAAAAGACTATAGCAGAGGGGTATCCATACACATTTTTCCCTATCTGAAAAAACTCTGGTCACTTCGTACATACCTTCGAACCACTACCAGCTTCAGATGTTTCATTCCCTTTCAAAGGAAATGAACATCCCTTTCGTAACCATATCTCCTTGCGAGTAGTGTGAACAGTTTCCCCGTAGGTGGGATTGTTGAAACATAGCTCGCACCCACAGGATTCAGAACAGTATGTTCCACCAGCAAAACAGGCACAGTAACTGCGAGGGAATGCAATACGATATGATAACAACTGAGAATTTAAAATGGGATAATTTGTGACTGGAAAAAGGTCTTTAAGTTCGAGAATCAGATTTCCATTTGATTAGAGTGTTTTTTTTTTTTTTTTTCCTAAAGCAACTACTTGAAATAATACATCCAGCAGAAACTCAGAAATGAAATGTATAATAACAGCAAAGATAATAACACATGTTAGACAAGGCCATTTGCTGCAAGTCCATTTTTTTTAAAAACTAGAAACTAAGAAACCCAGAGTAACTCAGAAGATGGAACCATCTTTTCTAATAAACGACGGATTTAGGCAACATTATCAAAAATAGGAATATGTAGCAACCTCTGCCACTGTGATAAAGCCTGATTCTGCTGTATTGGTTCAAATTGTAGCATTTCAATCGAACAACTTCTACTCCTACACTCCATTAACGGATGATCGAATTTTAGGCAAAACCCGATCGCCTAAAACCTTACAAAAGAACTAATTTTGAAAGGTAAACTAGCCTAAGCAAGCATAAAGGGTTTGAAATTCATACATTGCTCTACATATCGAGGATCCAAAGTGATACTACTCGGGCTAAAAGTTCATTCCGACACCGAAACAAGCACTTACAGTTTCAAGCATCTGGACTTCTTGCAGGAGCAGCGCCTGCACCCGTTGCCTTCTCCAGCGTCCTCGGGAGCTTCCCTGTCTCGGCATTATTATCATCATGTTAGGGCAACATAGCACCGGTAGTGTAAGAGGCGAAATTGGAGAGAAACAAAGATGCTAAAGCAGCTAAACTCTAGATTACCTCTTCCCTTGATCCAACCCCACCTCGACGCTGAGAACGTCGGCGGTCGCCTGGGACGACGAATCCCGGCCGTCCGCGTCCTTCGCGTCCTTCTCGTCGCCGGCCGTCGGATCGATCCGAGGCTCCTCGGGATCGGATGTCGACGGAGGCGAGAGCGGCGGATCGATCGGCGGGTTCTCGGACGCCGAGGTTTCCTCGGTGGCCATGTCGATCCCGCTTCAGCAAAGGAGGGATCGAGCTGCGGCGGAGGGTTTTGTATGAGAACGAGCTGCGGCGGAGAAGGAGGCGGCGGCGGCGGCGGCGGTGGCGGAGGTGGCGAGATTTGGGATCGGGAGCTCGTGAGGGAGGGGGTTTGGGGAGGGAGGGTGATGGATGTTATGAGCCCTCGGATCTAAAATGTAGGGCTAGAGATGATGCGCTCTTCACGAGGTTGAGATTCGAGGGCTCGGACAATGTTACTTTCTAATTCTACCCTAGAGAGAACGACCACTGGGGTTAAATTTACACCGTTGATCAAATTGTCTGAATTTTATTATTTTATTATTAATTATTAATAATTATATAAAAAATAATAACGTTACAAAATAACTCAGGCCTCCGCTATTAAACGACGCGTCAATAACTGCTGCACCATCTCTACTTTTTATTTTGACATCCAATTAATTATATTAGTAATTATTTTACTAAATTTTATGCATTAATTTTATCTCATCAAATGAGAAGGGGTAGAGAAGTGTAACTTATTACGTCAAAAAAGGACCGACAATATAACAACAAACCATCAACCATCACTAGCGCAAATGATAAAAAATTTGATAATTTATATTCAAGACACGAATTCAAAGTCTAATTGCTTTACATTTTCAGCTAAATTTATTTTTAAATAAATAAAATGAATAATATACTATTTTTTTCTAAACAAAAAAAAAAAAAAAAAAAAAAAAAACTGAACCAACCATTTCCAGATTTTAATAAGAAATTCCAAACACCTCAAAAAAAAAATAAAATAAAAAATGATAAGAATTATGGACACCTTCATCCAATACATACAGATTTCCATAAAATTTTCAGATTTAAAATAATAATAATAATAATGAAGGACACCCAATCCGACTGTAAAATTTTAGCCAAATTACAGTTAGCAATCCAAACTTAAAAAAAAATTGAAAAATGAAGATATTAATTAATAAAGGATGGTAGCAAACAAACAGACAAGCCTTAGAAAGCCATGAAATAAACAAATGATGATTAATAAAGGGTAGCAGACAAACAACTGATGATTATTGAGAACATCGACTCAGAATAGACACACATTGAGACATTTCAATGCGACTTTGAAATTTCTTTTTGCACATTACCACTCGGTCGCAAAATTATTCACCGTCGACGACGCAAGTCAGGCAGCAGGAAGAATTTCAGGTTATGATATCAAAGGAAGACGAGTGCGATGTTCTCAGGCATTTCAGCCAGAGAACTTAATAATAGCTGGCCAGCATTAGAATGAACTCGGCAGCTCCATAACATATTCTTAGCTTAATGATTGGATTAGGGAAAAGAATTAATATGATTATCAGAATAAATCATGAAGGAATGGATCGTAGTATCGCTTTCTGGCCGCATTTTCTCAACGGAGACGACCTGCTCCATTTCGATCATGCGCGGGTGAAAGCCTCTTTTGATTCGGTGAAAGTATCTTCACTCCGTAACTCAGGGGATCATTTTCTTTACCCCTTACAGTATCCAACACACCATCATAGAGAACGGGGTCAGGGTAACTGTGAAACTTGTGCTGCCAAGCATATTCAGCATTAATTTCGGAAGAACGCAGCGGCATTGCATTTATGACGTAGGGCAATTCTTCCAGCGGTCTGAAAAAGGGGGGATTGCAAAGAAAATTCCACACATTATTTATGAAATTGAGTAATATAACAATATTAAGCTAGCTAAATAGGTATGAAAGCAATGGACCTGAAAGCTTCGAAAGACGGTGTCATGAGTATATTTTCAGACCGATGTTCTTCATTCTCGACACTAGGCTTGTTACATTGTAGGTTTTTCATTTCTTTTTCACATGCATCCTTTTCTTGCTTTCCATGTTCGATTTCCTCCAAACCTATCCGCACAACACCTGCGGAAAGGAAAACAAGGCAATAAGATAACCACTAAAGAAGTGCCGCAATAAAATTTTGGTCGTTTTATTGCATATTAAAGAATATCAAGTTGACTAGAAAGGACTCCGAACCTTTCTATTATATCAAACCAATTCATTCAACTAGGATTAGTTTCAGTTTAGAATTTTGCTAAATTTTTTATAAGACTTCTCTGCACCTTTTCATTACATCAACACACGTCAAAATCCCTTGTTTCGTTCTTTAATTAAAGATGAAATATTTAGTAAAACAACACCCACATGTTAATTTATTTGATTTTACTTGCGTATAATTGGTTCCAAGAATGCAGTCTAAGTATCTAGGACTAAAAACGTTTTGAATAAAAAGTCACATAAAAGTGTTATACTCACCATTCTTTGTTTCAAAAGAATTCTTACAACCCTCGCACCGGCAGCAAATGGAGCACCCAACACTAGCCTTCAGCGTCACAGGAAAAAAGACAACCACTATCAGAGACAACATGCAATGTTTGGAATAATACTGAGTAAGTCACGACGCAGAACCTGATAGCATTCACAGTATTTCTTTTGACAGTTTGACTTCTTGCAATTGCATCCTCTTTTATGACGGGCAGAAGCAGGAGTCTTGTTAGAATCTTCCTATAAAGTATAAAAACAAGATGTCAATAAAAGAAGAGGTCTAAGAGAAACAAAACAAGAAACAAGCTATAAAACCAGATTCCGAAACAAACCCTTACCCTAATTTCTTGGCCATCTTCAGATGTTCGAATTACTTTGGGAGCAAAGGCAAGTGGATTCCGAGCTTCTATCTTCTTGCGGGTAGACAGAACTATTTCGTCATGGATGGGCTTATTTAAACAACCTTGGCATGCACAAGGTTCAGAACAGTATATCCCAGCAGCGAAACACTCACAATAACTGCATTGATATTAACAAGGCATGACCAAAATACAAGAGATGATGAGAAATAGAAAAACTGTACAATATCTATCTAGTAGACAATTATTGACAGGTAAAAACAATAAATTTCAGTTCCCAATCGTTTACTAAATCTAATCAGTAAGATACATCTAATCAATGGGGAGAAAAAGGATTCATGCAAGCAGTTCACTAATAGAAAATAATACAAACATCCCAATAAAGACATAGATAACAGCGTTCATACCTTTTTAACTTACAAACTCATCTTCTACATGAGAATTTTTGTGAAAGGCGATGGGCCCAAAATCAGAACATTCAACAATTTTTTTGAACTTGAATCATGATTTGCAGCATACTAGTGCTGCAGCGGTCTAAGTAAACTACAGGAACAAAGAAAACAATAAAACCATTATCAGAGACTTACTGGACTGCCACTACACAATAGCATACAAGAGTTCAGAACAACCAACAATTTATTCATTCTTGACAAGCACCTTACAATTTAATTAGTGATAGCAGGAGATGGAAAAATCTTCAAGATAAAAGCAGGAAGAAGCTTACAAGATCAGAAAATTATATGTGTAAGTAAACATATTCAATAAAGACACAAACTAAATACCAGAAGATCCGCGTGCAAATGGATCTTGAAAAAATAAACAAATAAATAGAAAACCATGTCAATTTGACTAAATACCTGAATGTTTAAACATTTGTTCAGTACTTGGTTGTTGGATAGCAGTAACATATTATTGTTGTAAGATTGAAGGCTGAAGACTATAAGTCTGTTTCACAACTGTTCGTATCTAACTGCCGCCAAGAGAGTAAATAATATTGGCAAGAGAACAATGCACAAAGCGAATGTCAACAGAAGGACAAAGATGATACGTTTAATTAAATTCATAACAAATAACTTGCCAAGAGATTTCTGGTTGCCAACAGAGGAAATTATATTGGCAAGAGAAAGACAAAATGCACAAAGAGGAAGTCAACAGAGAGACAAAGATGAGACAACTTAATTAGATTCACAAGAGAGAACTTGAGAGAAGGTGGTTTGATGTGATGCTAGGAAAAAAGGTAAAAGAGAAAGGAAATAAAGAAAACAAATGGCAGACTGCGCCAACTCGCTCTTTCCCATATAGTGTAAATACATATCTCAAGGAAGTGTATTTATATGTATCTTCAAGTAAAATTCCAACAGAGTTAAAGGTATAATTAAAGGTTTGAGAGAAAAAACTGGGATTTTCAGTAATCACAAAGAAATGCAGTAGATGGGCTTACACAACCAGAAGGATAAACACGTCCACTGCTTATCCTGAGATATGGCATAGAAGAAATGAGACTAGTAGGTATATTTACTCTGCTTTTAACTCTGTTCAGTACATTAAATTATTACATGTACATTCTTCAACACACGGGCTTGATTAGAATTACATACAACTATATCGTGTGTACTAAATTTAGAGCCTATAAGGACATCTTCTAAAGTCAAGTTCTTATGCTTTTAAAACACATCAGGAAGGAGTCAATTATAGATGCTCACAGTCAGATGCAGCAAGTGAAAGCAAAGAAAGCTCTTTTTTTTTGCGGCTTTCCCTTTTTTTTCCCTTTTCGGTTATGCTTTACATTTGACCATTCTGAAAATTTGTAACAAAATAAACTTACAGTTTCAAGCATTCGGACTTCTTACAGCTACAACGCTTGCACGCATTAGCCCGACCACAACTTTCTGACTTGCCCCTGGCACATGATATTGAACACTATTTATAAGCAAATACAAAAAAGAGTAAGGCAGTAATCAGGAAGACAACGATGGGATCACATACTTTTTCTTCCGGGGACTACCTTGACTTAACTTCTCAGCACTTGCGGGCACGATTGCCCGTGAAAGATCATCATACCTACCCTGAAGTTCCTCTAGTCCCTGAACTCCACTCCCAGTAAGAAGCAAATCCTTTCTAAAACCCATTGAGTTAATTCCACTTTTCTGATCACCTGCTGGTGCATGAAAAGAGTCAATAGCAGATGGAATACTTATTAGTTGTTTCCCAGAAGCCAGAGCATGTTGAGAGATTGTTCTGCCTTTTGACGTTGTCACAAAGGTATCCAAATGTAATCTCATATTGGGTAAAACAAAAGGTGATGTACTTGCTTCAGGCTTCATATTGTTATCATCTGAGGCCCTTTTACCATTGAATGTCTTCGAAATTAAAGGTTCTACATTTGAGTCACTATTGCCATTCTTTCCTGATATCCCAGAAACTTCAGAAAACAGACGGCGCCTGCTCATGACACATCGTTGCTGAGAATCAACCTAGAGAAGAAAGAAAAGTTAATGCACAATTCAATTACAAAATCCTATATGAGTACTTGGTGTAAGAAGTCTTACATTATTTCCACGAAACAAGATATTTAAAAGAGGCAGAGGAAGAGCTAAACATTAAAAGAACATGGAGGCGCCAACAACTAATAAACATATGAGTTAAGAAAGAAAGACTGTTCGACCAATAAATAAGTACAAGTTTCAGAGCATAATACCATGGGCGAAAAAACAAAGAGGATAAACGATTTCTAAAACTTGTAAATTTGTGATGAAGCACCATCATCATGAATAGTTTCATAATCATATTCTATCAGATATTTATATGCAACAACAGGTAAGTGTAAGTAGCAGATTAATCCGGCAATGAAACATATACAAGTCACAATTTTTCATAAAACACATGCAGCATAGTCAAAACCTATTTATTTCACTAAAGCCCTAAAAAGTATAGCAAGGAGAAGAAGATGAAAAAGATAATAAATATTAAATAGATCTTGCAGCCATTTTAACCAAGCAATTAATGTAATAATTCATCATCTCAAACCATGTATAAAGTATGAACAACAAAGTTAACAATATAGACTACAGGATTCTCCATAATATTTTAATTATGAAGAACATAGGAACAATAAAACAATAGAAAGAGGTTGCTATGTTCATGGTTTATTGAATGAAGCGGTAGCATGCTACCTTATCTCAAAAAAAAAAAACAATAGAAAGAGAGACGACCAATGCACTACCAAAACTTATGATTGGAATATGTACCATATAGCCTAATATATTGCGATCTATAGGCTTATCGATTTTTCCCTGAATTTGCTCACGTGAAGAAACCCAACTCATACAAGAACCTGAGAGCATTTGCGGTTGGCGATCCTTTCGATCTTCCTTCTCAAACATTTCAACAATGTTTGCCTGAAGATCCAGTGTGACATTCTGGAAACAATAACCACTAGACATACCAGCTTGTGTTCTATGTGAATCATCGATAATGCCAAGATTGCCTGCTAATTTCTCCCCAAGTAAATGAGCCCCTGCTTCAGTTAGAGGATCACAAATCATTAAGTAACTAGCATCTGCAGCAACAAATTTCCCCCGCTTAGATGCTACTGTTTCATCATCCATATTTTGATGAGGGATTTGCTCTTCCTGAAGCTCTTTTTCAGAGCCAAACACAATATTTCCATAATCCAAACAATTCGAAACAAGCTGAACCTGTTCTACTGTTCTGGGACCCATATCTGAACCAAGATCTGGTTCGACACCATAGCAAAGTGCTTTATTGTGGTCTGGACTACATGCGTCAAATTGCATTAGACGAGGCAAATTGCACGGCAGGGTCGAAGAGCCATTACGAGGCTCGACAGTATCTTCATTAAGCGAACATGTTACGCTGCAAGCTTCTTGTGCAGAAGCTGTGCATTGAGACAGCGTAATCTCACTTGAACCTCCTGTGCATAGGTTGCTATCATCAAAACCACCGAGAGCAATCTCTCGCTTAGAGGATTCACCGAAAGGACTACTGGCAATGAAGCAAGAAGAACAATAAGATTATACTAGTAAAACTAATGCTGCAAGCTACGCATCTGAATTATATGTACCTGATTGGTTGTCCAGATTCACCGTGGCTATCGGCATGTGGTGTTCCAAAGACAGAGGGTAGTGAACATATTGATTTAACAGTGTCTATAGGAGATAAGTCTAAGTCATTGAAGAAGGATAAATTTGGGGAATCCTGCATTAAAGTACCAAAAAAACAAAAATAAAACCAAAAAAATCATCAGGATAAATAATTCCTAAAACTCAGTGTCCAATTTCCTTTTGTTTTTGCTTTATTTTTTCTGAGAAACCACAATCCAAAGCTATCAGCTATATTTATATATATATATATATATATATATATATATATATATATATATATATATATATATATATATATATATATATATATATATGACTAGTTTGAAACAGATCAAATCCCTAAAATATAATCTCATTGCAGATCACAAATTCTCAACATCCAAATCACAAACACAAAAATTTCCAAATGTATAGATAACACAACAGATCAGATACCCAGCTTCGTTAAGGAACCTCTCCACTAATCACAACACTTCCCGATCTATCGCATTCAAGGCCTAATCTCTAATCAAAACTCACAAACAACTCCCAAATACCCCAAAACCAAAAAAAAAAAAAAAAAAAAAAAAAAAATCGATTAAAATGCCAAAAAAAAAAGGGGGAAAAATTAATAGCAAAATCGAATCAACGATTCACCTCGGGATTGGGTTTCGTAGTCCCCTCGATCTTCTTCGCGCTATCTGGAGTCTTCATCTCCTCTGATCGCCCCACGCGTCCATATCTCTCTCACCTCTGTTCTTGTAATCGATTCAAGAACAAAAAAGAGGCGGGATATCGATTTTTTTTTTATTTTTTTATTTATCTTTTACCTTTCATTTTTAATCCGATGATGGTCCCCACAATCGTCACCCTTTATTTTCTCCTCTTCTAAATACCGAACTGTTTCAACAGTCCACGTCACCACCGCATCGAGGAGTTGCCGTTTTTCATTTATTAGGGCATATAGTCCGACTTAGGGTGGCAAGCTCACTATTCGCGAGTCGGGTCAAAATAAGTTTGAGATCGAATTACTCGTTTAGTAAACGAAACGAGTCGAAAATGAGCCGTTTAATAAATAAGCTGGATCAGTTCGTTCGTATTCGGCTCGATAACAGCTCAAATATATATATATAAATTTTATTATTTAAATTTTAGACTATTAATTTTTTATAAATTTTAATTATTAGATTAAAATTTTAAATTTTAATTTTTTAAAAAATTTTATATCTGATAGTAGAAATAAAAATCAAATTTGTTATTCGCGAACCAACTCGTGTTCGACTCGTTAATAAACGAGCTGAATTTTTCAGCTTAATATCTAAACGAGCCAAATATAAACCAATCCCAGCTCGTTCGTGGTTGGTTCGTTGACATCCCTAATCCGATGCACATATACTGCTGCAGTGAACCATACATTTTGATGGCCAAGATTGCACTGCTGCAGTGAACCATATATTTTGACGGCCAAGATTACGGCGTTGAAGCTGAAAAATTCACGTGATAAAAAATACGCTTAAGATGATCGAGACAATTGGGCCGGATTAAAAGACGGTACATGGTGCAGAAATTTTTCAACGAGTGACACAATTTGAACATATTATGAACTGGAGCCAAGTGAGAATATGGACTTGGATGCCTACAAATTATAGGGTACGAAACAACAGCCGCGTCGTAACACAGTTTATCAATCAACTGAAAAAATGTGGCTAAATAACATATAATTATCTTTTTTTTCAATTCTCGCATTTACTGTGTTGCGCAGTTTTATTACTTATTTTACAACTTTCTAAAAATAGTTCTAATGGTAATTCGCCCCAAACAACATAACCTAATCCACTTTAGTCCAAATAGTTTGATTCGACTCACTTGTAAGTCCAAATAGCTTAATTCGTATCGTCCGGCCGACTGATCATCCTTCAAAAATACGTTATGATAGTTTGGCTTTTTAAAGTCATTTTTTTCCTTTGTTTTATTGAAAAAAACTTGGTTGAGCAAATCTCTAAATCACTTTTCAATCAGATCGTTTGATCCGAGCCACGTTTTAAATGATCAATTTTGAGGCCGATTGAAGACCGGATCCGATCAACAGTCAAGTCTGATTCGGCCCAACACGTGGTTAAAATAAATTGACAAGTAATTATAATTTTAAAAAAACTAATATATATATATATATAATTATAAGTAAAACTTATCTAAATTATAATTTATTTTTATTTAATTATCTATTTTTTTTTTAAAAAAAATAATTTTACTATTTAATCAATTTAATCTAAATTTAGGTTTACTATTTATTTTAACTAGTTAAGAACCCGCGCTTCGCAACGAATAAATAATATTAAAATTTAGATTTCAAACAATTGTGTTTATTGTCACAATTTGAATTAAAAATTAAATTTAAATTTTAGTTTGAGTTTAAAGCACAATTTAAAGTGAAGATTTAGAATTATAATTCGAACTAAAAATGAATATTGAAATTAAATTCAAAATGCAAACTTAAATTCAAATTCAACTTTCAACTTATAATTTAAATTTCAAAATTCTAACTTTTTTTTATATTTTAAAGAATCTCCTATGAGAAGATTATTTGTTTTTGCAAGAAAAAGATATTGAAAAAAAAAAAAAAAGAATGTGCAAAACTAAGCAAACAAATGTACAAAGTCTAAATCCCTAAATCAGATCAACCATACTTTTATTTTTAAATTTAAGCTAATTATTTTAGTAAATTTATAGTTATAAGAATTTGAACAATGTATAACTATTGTTTGACTTAAATAAAATAAATAAAAAGTTAGATAGTAAAAACAAAATGGTGGAATTTGGCAAATAAACTTAAAATAATTTATAATTTAAGTTTTGTATGTTTAAACTTTAAAAAATAAACTTTTTCGTGTAAACTGACCTTTTTCTCCTGCTGACGTCAGCGACTGCACTTATCTTATCTTATCCCCAAAAAAAAAAAAAAAAAATTTATTCTACACAGCCGCCGAGTACAAGTGCAGTAGCGAGCTAATCTCGTCGTCGTTCTTATCACCCGAGCGTCGTCCTCTCCCTTCCGAATCCCCCACCCCAACACCTGTCGCAGTGCGTCGCTAATGGCGTCGCTAATACTCCGCCGCCGAAGACCCCTGTGTTGCCCCCTCTCTACAAACCCTAACCCTAGAATCCACCTCGCGAGGGCCCTCTCGTCGTCGTCGTCGTCGTCGTCGGGGGAGGAGGAGGCGGCGAGGGAGAAGAAGGGGTCGGCGAGCATCGAGAAGATCCTGGTGGCGAACCGCGGCGAGATCGCGTGCCGCGTCGCGCGCACCGCGCGGCGACTCGGGATACGCGCCGTCGCCGTCTACAGCGACGCCGACCGCGGCGCCCTCCACGTGCGCTCCGCCGACGAGGCCGTGCGGATCGGCCCGGCCCCCGCTCGCTCCAGCTACCTCTGCGCCTCCGCCATCGTCGACGCCGCGCTCCGAACCGGCGCCCAGGTTAGGGTTCGCAGTGGGCCTTTGCCTTTGTAAGCCTCGTTTTCCCCTTAATTTAGTAGTTGTAAAGTGTAGTTGAATTGATCTTGCACAGTTTGATATAGTCAACATGCTCAATCTTTACAAATTATTTCCTACATTAACTTATACACTTGAGTTTGGGCTTGAGCGAATGCAATAGTCGACTCCTCACTGTTTCCGTAGTATACTATACTATTTGAAATTTATACTACTAGGGAGTGAAAAGTAAAGTTTTATATGTATTTTATGCACGTAGTTGGGTCTTTTTCTTGTCGAGTTCGGGCTAATTCAGGTGGAATTGTAATAGGATTTGAGAATATGCTGCTGCAGGGGGATCCGCCTGTAAAATGCTTGTCAATGAGATTTCTGATAATAATGTTATACTTATTTGAAATTCAGTTAGTAAAGTTGTCGGGGCATTTTCGATAGTTCTTGAGAGCTAATTATACTATAGGATGTCTCTATTGTATTCTGCAGGCTATCCATCCAGGCTATGGTTTTCTTTCAGAAAGTGCCGAGTTTGCCCAGCTTTGTGAAGCTGAAGGGCTTACGTTTATCGGGCCTCCAGCATCTGCCATCCGAGACATGGGCGATAAGAGGTATTCATTTTCTTACAATTTTCCGCTGATATGCATGTTTTGGTTTTGTGTCCTATGGTTGTGTTGTCATGACTGATGAATTGACAAAGATACAACTGTGAACTCACACTGTCTCAATATTAGTGCATCAAAGAGAATAATGGGAGCAGCTGGAGTGCCACTTGTTCCTGGTTACCATGGAGAAGAACAAGATATTGAATTCTTGAAAAATGAGGCTGAAAAGATTGGATATCCCATTATGATTAAACCAACTCATGGTGGTGGGGGGAAGGTATGCCACAATATTTCTTGTATGAATACCTTGGTGCTGAATGTGATGTTAAACTTTGCACTAATTTCAAAATGTTTTATTATTTATGCTTGCTAGCGGCTGTCGTTCCTGCTGCTTGTCTAGTATTACTGAATATTCTATTAACTGTATCTTTTCATATATAGTTTTACCGGTGATACTGTTTCAATTCCACCACATTCTGCATCCTGTAGCTTATGGCTTACAAACATATTTCCACTTCTCACTTTCCTGGAAAGCAGTGAATCCCCTTATGGACTGTCTCTGTTTATTTGGATGTTGCAGCAGTTATTTTTTGTACAGTATTTGGGAAAATCATTTTTGGTTCATATTGCGATACAAAATATTTGCAATTGTTGTTCATAATTAAGCCATAATTGTAGCAAGAACGTTTGTGATTGTTGTAAAAGGTGATGAGTGGCTTGGCCTCTCATTGATGCCATGGGGCAATATTCTGCTGAGATAATCTCTGTTAGAGAGAGGCTCTTAGTCACACTCTCTTCTTATGTCTTCGTGTTCATTAACTATTCTTTTTCAGGGAATGAGAATAGTCCATGGACCTGAAGATTTTGTTGATTCTGTGCTGAGTGCACAACGGGAGGCTGCATCTTCGTTTGGTGTAAATACAATCTTGCTTGAGAAATATATAACTCAACCGAGGCATGTAGAAGTCCAGGTACCATTTTGAACATCCAAAACCTTGCTAATCGTTCTATTGTTGTTAGTTGGCATATCCCCAAAGTGCGACATGATGACAAGAATATGCACGGTAGGTCTTTCCACTGACTGCATATCGACTCTGTTACTGAGCATTTTACTTATTGCATTTTAGGAATAGGTTACATCTGGTCAACTCGTTTTCACTGGATTCCATGTCTTCATGGGAACAACAATGCATTTATGCTTTTTTTTTTTTTCATCACTTATTTACGTCTGCATATAGGATGATTGGTTTCTATAGCTTGCTACTTACTAAAACTAGCCTTCAAGCTTAGTTGCTGTCCACAATGCACAGCTTATTTGCTAAGTTGCTTCCTAAATGAAGGTATTCGGGGATAAACATGGGAATGCGATTTATCTATATGAGAGAGATTGCAGCCTGCAAAGAAGGCACCAGAAAATCATTGAAGAAGCTCCTGCTGTAAAGTTCCATATTCTGTTGCTGCTTTTATTCTTTTTTCTGAGGATGGTCATAGTTATGATAATTGCATTTTGCAGCCAAACGTTACTGATGAGTTCCGTTCCCAGTTAGGTGAAGCTGCTGTCTCTGCTGCCAAGGTTACATTCTTCCTTGATCTTCTGCCTGTTTTATTATGAGGGTTACCGGATTATTATGGTTTAATTTACTTAGTACCGAAGGCTCTTTTCTTTTACATCATGGTTTCCTTATTACACTACATTTATGTTCTTTCAAGTGTTTATATTTACATTCTTTTATTGTTACAGAGAATGTTGTGAAATTTTTTAATTTTTCCAGATGGCATTGTAATATGCATTATTTATGGTTGTGTTTCAAAAACTTACTCTGTTTGCATTCTAATTTTGTTGCTTTAGATTGACTCTTATGAATGGAAATTTTACTGTATAAAACCCCCTTGGATTTTGCATTTACATTTTTCCCCCTCTGGATTTTCGGAAACTCATCATCTTGGTTCATTAATATGCAAAGTTTTTTTTTTCCCAATCAAAAAAAAAAGAAGAAAAATCTGGTTTGGCTGTGAACTTCTCTTCTTGAAACATGAGTGCTGGGAGGGTCTTCTTTTATGTTCACTTTAATATTCCTGATATTTGTTGGCTACATTATCTTGAGGTGATTATAATCTTTGTTTTAGCTCACTATTAAGGTATTCTTATATTCTTTTTGTGAACTCTCAAACCTGCCAGATGTATCTTAGTCTCTTTGAAATTTTCTTTTACAATTTATCTTTTACCTTTTTCCAGATCTTTTATTTCTGATGAGTTAATTATGCTGATGAGACTTATATCACCAAATTCTTTGTTGTAGGTATGCTGTATGTTGCATTTGCTTTTGCAATTTGGAAGGAAACACTTTATTTTAAGTAGTTTGAGAACTTTATTATTATCTAATTGTATCGGATTATTTTGTATTTCACATATTTCTTTTCCTTATTTTTTTAATTCAAAATTATGATAATCATTATCTTGTTCTAGTATTGATCTCTTGGTGTGTACAGCCATCTTAACTTATTTGGTGCTTTCGGATTTCCCTCTTCTCTATTTCAACTCTTTGATCTTTTTATTTCATGTTCAAATTTCACAGAGTTTGTGCACTTTCATATTTCTTTTTATAACTAATTTGAAGGCAGTTGGCTATCACAATGCTGGAACAGTGGAGTTTATAATGGATACTCTTTCTGGACAATTTTATTTCATGGAAATGAATACTCGCCTTCAGGTATTAGTGCTTTTCTTAACTAATCAAGCATATACTGTTATCAGATATTTCTACCTTAAGATGTTCACGTTCAAAATACTTTTCTACGTGCACAATTAAATTTATTCTTGTACTCTCTGCTTTGGGAAACTTGCATTTTGTACGCATGTGCATTTAGTATATACATGTGCAACTTGATCCTAACATGCGAATTACTGTTGTGCGACAGAAAATACCTGATTTCTGACATCAATCTTTTGAAGGTAGAACATCCTGTAACTGAGATGATCGTTGGCCAAGATCTTGTGGAGTGGCAAATTCGTGTTGCAAATGGAGAACCTCTTCCCCTGACTCAGGATCAAGTGCCCTTAAATGGTAAACTTTGTTTTATGTGATCGCACATTTTCAATTGTGCCAGTTTGACAAACTTGAATTCCTATGTGCGAACTGCTAGAACAAGCTATATACCCTCTTCAAAACTTGTAATTCTAGCCATATTATCTACCTTTACCCCATTTCATGACCTGCACTTATTTGACACTAGGCCATTATTTCTCTCATCTGTTTCTAGGACATTCCTTTGAGGCTCGAATATATGCTGAAAATGTCCCAAGAGGTTTTCTTCCTGCAACTGGAACCCTACACCACTACCGGCCAGTCCCTGTTACCCCAACAGGTAATATCAGCTACTGAAACGTAGTTCATATGCTTATTGTTACACACATTAGGTAGTATTAGTTAATAAAGCTAGTACACATCTTGAACTTGACATCTTCCATGAGTGAACAATGACCCCTAATCTACATATTCTCAAACAGTGAGAGTCGAAACGGGAGTGGAGGAAGGAGATACTGTCAGCATGCATTATGATCCAATGATTGCCAAGCTTGTGGTGTGGGGCGAAACTCGCAATGCTGCATTGGTCAAACTAAAGAGCTGCTTGTTAAATTTTCAGGTGCATGTGACATTTCTTGTTGCTTTTGTATGAATATCAGATCAAGATATTATCATCAAGTTTATTTAGCATTTTCTTGTGAGTTCCAGCTGCTTGATGCCCATGAGCACTATTGCTCAGCAATAATAGATGGATTGTAATCCTTGTATAGATGTATTTCACTACGTCTTATTGTTTGTCTTAGCAATGCTACAATTTTGATTGAAGATATGTGGTATATAAATTTCTAACAGATGCTGACTAATAGTCGTCTTGTATAATCTTAAGGTTGAGAATCTACTTCCAGAATGATTCACTTTCGATATATTTAGTATCGTGAACAATTTCATGCTGTTCTCTTTATATTGAGGCATCTAAACATAATGTATATAATAATAGTTTCTCTGCCTCTGGCATCTCTGACTATGACCACTGCAGATTGCAGGTTTGCCGACAAATATTGGTTTCCTCCAGGGGCTTGCAGGTCATTGGGCCTTTGAGAGAGGCTTGGTAGAAACCCATTTTATCGAGCATCACAAAAGTGATCTTCTAGTTGATTCAGCCGAAAAACTAACTGAAGAAGCATCTAATGCCGCTAAGCTCGGTGCTACACTGGTTGCTGCCTGTATTTGTGAAAAGGAGTATATCACTTCAAGAGAATCTCTTCCCTGTATGTTATATGTAGTATATATTATTTCTGTTTGTCTGCTGATACGCAGGCTGCGGTAAATGATATCAATGTATTAAATATCGAATAATTGCAGGTGGGGACAATTTACTTTCTTTGTGGTATACTCATCCACCTTTCAGAATGCACCACAGAGCCAAACGTGTATTGGAACTTGAGTGGGATAAAGAGCTTGACGGCCTCTGCAATGAGCTTTTGCAACTTGCCGTTACATATCAATCTGATGGAAGTTATTTCATCACGGTAATTTATTACTCTTTTAAATGTGTCAAATTGTTTGAGTTCACTTCTATATCTGTCAGTGATAAGAGATCTGAAAATTCTGATATATTTCAGTTCTCTCAATGGCCAGATTGAAGATAGTAATTCTCCTGCTTTGGACGTCAAAGCTGTGCACATAGGGAACAATTATTTCAGAGTTGAAGCCGGCAGTCTGCATATGAATGTTACTTTAGCATCTTATTCTAAGGTCTGTTTGTTAAATATAGCGTTATTACTCCTAGACGCTTTTTTCATTTTCATAAAAATTGATGAATCATTTTTTTTTTTTTTTTTTTCATTATCTCTTAAATTGTTTTGCTGATTCACTGCCATTAGGATTGTAGCACGCACATGCATATCTGGCATGGCGAGCATCATCATCATTACAGGCAAACTGTGAAGTTTGACCAACCCAGTGATGATGTCTCCCACTCCAAACCTTCTTTTGAGACTTCGTCTCATCCTAAAGGGACTGTCTTGGCACCCATGGCCGGCTTAGTAGTAAAAGTTCTGGTTGAGGATGGTGCCTGTGTGGAGGAAGGGCAGCCTGTTTTGGTCCTAGAAGCAATGAAGATGGAGGTTCATATGTGCTCCTCTTTCTCATTTTATTTGTTCCGGATATTTTCCATGTATTAACCGCTCAAACATGTGAAATTGTATAAATACCTACATAAAGTTGTGCAAACCATGAAAATCTTGCTTTTTTTGCGGGCATTCCCTTACTAGGGCAGCTATGCAAAAACAGTTTTTGCATAGATACCCATGTCGGGGTCACTGGTGCAAAGAAATATGGTTTTCAATGGGACGCACAGAACTACCATCTTTGGCGTGGTAGTTTCACAAACTTGCATCGTTGCGGTGATGTATTTGGAAAATAATTAACCTGTTTCGTCCCGTCCTTCTTTGTTAAGCGATCATTTATATTGTTTATTACTGTTTTTTCAGCATGTTGTGAAGTCGCCCCGTGCTGGGTTTGTAGATGGGCTAAAGGTTACTGCTGGGCAGCAAGTATTTGACACAAGCGGCCTTTTCACTGTTAAGGTATGTCTCCTGTGTTAATACTGACTTCTTAATGAGATACTTCTTCTTAAAGCCCTTGTCCCATGCTTAAGATTGGATTAGATAGAATAAGACTAGGGAGTTACAACGGAGTAGAGCATGGTTTTAACAACTTGGTAGTGCGAAGGTTCACGGCGCTAGGGCTTGGTCCAGCGGGGCAGCGGATACAATGGAACTTTTTGAATTTAATCTTGTTCAATCCCAGTCCCGACATCTTGGGCGGGATCAATATTCCCAGCCTTGAGGGCAACCCCTAGTGCATTTGAGTTAGTAAATTCTCCTTCCCAATGTTGCTCTCGCCTCTAATTTCATCCAAAGCGCTTCTGGGCGCCAAACAGCCCGTCAAGTAAATCTGATGATGGCTGATCTTTACCTGCAAAGTTTTATCTAGTAGTTATAATATGCTGAGCCCCGTGTAATTTTTCTATCTATCTCCAGGACAAATAATGCAAATTGGCATCAGGAAAATGCCGACGGTATCAGATTTCGAATAGAAATTTAATACATATTCAAGCATTCAATGCCAGGAGGGAACAAAGTTGCTCTCCAGAGCTTCTGGTCCAGGGAAAGAATTCCTGTCCAGGTGATAAATATATGCGTTGAATAAATGAAGTGGGAGTTTGTATTGAAATTGGATACATCTTTTAGCGCTTTGCTACCACGTATGATTCACCGGCCCATAATAATATTTTTTTCAATAAAAAAGTTATTTATAGTAAAATCAGCACACCAAAGACATAAAAATTTAGATTCAAATAAATTGGTCTCGCGTGGCTAGTTAAATTATTTGAGACTATTATAATTATAGCCTATATTTGGTTGGGGAATAAAAGGGGATGAGGAGATTATCCCTCTCTTTATCTCCAAAAACACACACACACACAGAAAAAAAAGGGAAATTGCTATTCTTCTTTCTTAACGGGTTATTATTGAATAACCTATTAAGGAGGGGAATAACAATTTCCCTTTGGGTGGGAATAGGATTGTTCCCCTCTGAAAATAATTTTATTTTTATTTTTTATTTTTTAAAATTTAAATTAAAATTTTAAAAATTTGAATTTAAATTTTGTTTATTTTATAAATTTTAAAATTTTTAATTTTAATTTTTTTTAAATTTATAAATTTAAAAAATTTAAAATTTATACAATTTTTTATAGAATTTTTTTAATTTATAAAAATTTAAAAATTAAAATTTATACATCCTCTTTTGCACATTCTTCGAGATAATTAAAATTTAAATTTTTAAATTTTATAACTTTTAAACTTTAATTTTTAATAAATTTATAAAATTTTAACATTTATTAATTTTAAAATTTTAAAATTTATACAAAATTTTAAATTTTTAACTTTAATTTTTAATAAATTTAAAAATTTAAAGCGTTATTATTTAAATGTTAAAATTTAAACTTTAATTTATAAAAATATTAATTATTATTTAATTAATATTTTATATTAATTAATTAGATAAAATATTATTATTTTAAAATTATAATTATTTTTATTTTTATTATTTTAATCTAATTATTCAAACGTCATTTTTTTTATTCTCAAGAACAATCTAATTTTCAACCAAACGTAAAATTGATTTTATTTTTATTTATTTCTGAACTTACATCTATCCTAGGTATAAAAAAATTTATATCTTTTAAATTTATTCTCGAACCAAACATGGCCATAAAGTTTAAACTCCAGTTTAATTTTAATTTTGAATTTTGGGGATTCGTTAATTACTTATCAAAATCACTTATCAAATAAGTACAGTGTAGAATTAAATTATTACACGTTTAATACTAATTTAAACGTGTGTGTAAACTTAAGTTTAGATTTAAATTAAAATTTAAAATTTATTCTCTATTTTTGAACTTAATGTTGCCTTAACAATTTGAATTTAATTTTAAAAATATAAATCTTTTAAATAAATAAATAAAAAGTTAGATTTATAAGCACATTATAAAATTAAATTTTAATTTAAAATAGATTAATATTCTTGAACTTTCATGTTATTTTAATATTGAATTAACAATTTTGAATTGAAATGCATTACTTATTTAAATATGATTTTTTTCTTCTAAAAATTAAAATTAATTTATACTATTTTAAATATAAAGTTTTAATTGAAGTTAAATTTTAAATTCAAATTTATAAAGATTTGCTACTTAAAAAATTAAATAAGAAAATAATTTATTTTTTTTATATTATTAAATTTGATAATCGGAGTTTTCTAACGTTGTTGTTCTTATAATTTATTTTAATTAGTAATCCGTTGAGCAGGTCGCTAGTGTTTAAAAGTCAATCTTATTTTTAAAAAATGGTGGGCTAGATTTAGCTTTACTCAAATTATTTTATTCACTTTTTTAACTTGACCAAATCCAAAGTATAAAGATGCTTTTATTGAGATGATAAGAAGTGTAAACATCATTTTTATTCAATTTTAACTCGTCACACTCACCACATACCTTTGTCTTATTTTTTCCTTTATGAATACATATTTTATCCCGAACGTCTCATTTACGTCTCGCATTGGATCTTTGCGAAAATGCTCATTTGAATTAATTGGATGGCTCGTTCGGTCGCGTATCGATGCTCATTAAATTGTTTTTTTTTTGTGAGAGAAGATGCTCATTAAATTGTTGAAGTTGCTCTTAGTCACATCAAATAGAACGCTGTCTAAGTTCGATTAATTCAACGCAATTGGCGCAAGATCCACAGGCGATGACTTGAATTTTGATGCTGGAGGAGATTATGATGTAATTACAGTGGCAATGAAAGCCTGCTCTGCTCTGTTTGCAGAAAATTTCTAATTCTGATGCTGCAGCCGATTATGATGTAATTAGGTAGGATGGCTTCTGTACGCGTGCAGAAAATTTTTAGTTGCCATTCTAATAAAATGCCTCTTAAAGTCAGCAACTTTACATAATATTTTCCAAATCAAATTTATGCATAAATCACTCGAAAATATCCACATCATGTGTCAACTGCTTACAGTATATATATATATATATATATAAGGGGCAATTTTTTATATATCTCTAAAAATTTTTCTGTTTTTAGATTTATTCCTCTTAGAAGGCTAATATTAAAACTACCCTTCGTACGTTCAAACTTCTTTCTAAAATATTCGGAACTGTCGTTATCTGTGTGAAATTATCATTTTGCCCTTTTAAATATACCCTTCTAACATAACAAGCTTTTCTTATGTATCCTTAAAATTTTCAATAGTTTTAGTAGATAGGGACAAAATAGGTATATCTGATAATTTTCAATTCCGATTATTATTTAACTCTAGTTCAGATATTTTTTCAGATTTCAGGGTACACAGACAATTATCTTTATATATATAACATTGTGGACAACTCAACTGTAGCAGTACTAAATGTCTGTCTTATTACATATCTTGGGTGTATGAAGAAAAAAACCCTAATATCGTTGATAAGAGCATGCAGTGTGAGATCATCTCATTGATTGAACACTGGAAAAGGATGGGTTTTGAGATGGATACCCTTCTTCTTCTTTTTCTTTTTTTCTTCAGTGGAAAGCTACGAGAAAGGGTCTTTTCAAAGTTCTCTCTCTTAATTAAGCAATTAGGATCAATTATCAAATTCTTTGTCATTTGTGTGTTCACTTGTTAGTGAATTTGATAATAATACATGATAGTAATCTTCACTAAGTTTGGTTATAGCGAATTTATTTTTACAGTCTCTTTCACCAAGTTCTATATCTATAACTTGCAATACTGTTTTGATAAAATATTATCTAAAGTACCGAATTAAAATTTTTTATTTCTAAACTTTTGCAGTATTATTTTAACTTTTTACAATAGTAAATATTTTGGACATTTTTTATCTGCCAAACATTGGTGAAAGGAACAAGTAGAAACAGGCCCCAGTAATGCAATTTGCATCTTGAATTAGTAGTAGTAGGGGGGGGGGCCTGGGGATGCTCAAAAGTCCTAAAATGTGCTTGACATTTGTGATACGCCACACTCGTGCAATAGAAAAACTTGGTTGTGGCACAAAAATGAGAAGGCGAAATCTTTTCAAAGTCTTTTTCCCACCCCCCCTCAGCTTGCTTTTTGTTGACACAAACTACCTTTTCTCTGGTCAATTCAATTCCTTTGAAAATTGGAGCTTGGAACAATCTCTCCTATGACCATTGACCAATATCATGCTATTGCCCATTCCTTGGCCTTTCTAGGATAAGGCTACTGTCTCCAGAATTTTATTTTATAAAAAATAATGAATGATTCAGTTTTTTTTTTCTTTTTTTTTTTTTTTGATAATCTTATAAAGGTGATAAAATTATTCGCGTCTTTTTAGAAGAGATGAATGATTCATTATTTTTGTGATATTTAGAGTAGTATTCATCGCTTTTTTTTTAAACGATAAATAATTCACTTGCTTGTACTAATTTTATTTATTATTTTACCGTACTTTTTTTTTTTTTTTTTTTTTTCGCTTGTCTCCTTTTCTCTTTTTCTTTCATGTTGGTGGGAGAGAAAACGCTCCAAATAAAGTTTTAAATTATTTTTGCTTTTGAAAATTTTCAACTCGAAATAACCAATTAATTTTTTAAACGCTATTTGTTGGCGGGAGAATAAACACTCTAAATAAATTTTAACTATTCTCTATATTTTTTAATTTTCAATTTGAAGCAATTTAATCACCACAGAAAATGCAATTTTTTGTTTTTTTTTTTCCTCTAATTGTGTTGGTATTTTTAACCTAAAAGCGGTGAATGATTCATCACATTTAAAAATTTTTACTCATATTTAAAAAAATATAATTTTTTTTTTAAAATGGTGAATAATTCACCGTATTTATATATACATATTTATAATTTTACTTTTTATTTTTAAAGTGATAAATAATTCACCGCATTGTTAATAATTGGACTCCACCGAACCTCGAGAAGAAAAATTAAATCAGAATTCAGACCAGGTTGAATTTGCTCAGATGATTTTGAGTTTTTGGACTTTACCAAATCTCGAGAAGAAAAATTAAACCAGAAACTCAAAATCTCCGGTATCAATCTGACACCTGCGCTAGAAATGGAGTGCACTTAGATGACTCTTGATCTATCTGAAGTACCAATTGGTATTGCCTTTTAGTAAATGCTTTCAAAATTTGCATGCCCACCTGTGTTAGAAATTGCTCCAGCATAGCCTGATTAGCTGTCTGTCCAAAGTAAGAAATTTATCCAATTCATAATGGAACCATGTCTCCACAAACAAAGGGTGTATGACTTATCCAACCTAATTAGCAAGTCACTTATTGTTTGATCTTTTTCTCGGTCTCTCGCATCGTTGGTGTGATACCTCTCGAAATAAATAAGCATTAATTTTTAATAGGTTTCTGTAAATATATCAAATATCAGATATATTTTTATAAAGTTTAACTTTTTATATTTTATTTTTTTAAAAAAATTAAACTA
The DNA here is from genome assembly GCA_029204045.2 of Tillandsia leiboldiana. Classification (NCBI taxonomy): domain Eukaryota; kingdom Viridiplantae; phylum Streptophyta; class Magnoliopsida; order Poales; family Bromeliaceae; genus Tillandsia; species Tillandsia leiboldiana. The sequence continues at coordinate 1,321,104 of CM055065.1, forward strand.
TATATATATATATATATATATATATATATATATATATATATATATATATATATATATATATATATATATATATATATATTACTACGATTTATTTTTTAAAAAAATATAAATAAAATATCAATTTTGTTTTTATAAATATGTTTCTTCAAAAATTTTAATCGTTAAAAAAATACATATAATTAAGTATAATATTTGAAAGAATAAAAAAATTAATTGATCTCACTCACTAGTTAGTATTTAATTTAATTATATTATTTTAACGTATATTAACGGTAGGGATATATATCAATAACTTAAAATTTTTAAAAATATAAATATAAAGAATTAAATTTTATAGAAATATATCTGCTATTTGATATGTTTACGAAAGCTGGTACGAAATTAATTCAATGCATAAATTTAAAAGTGTGTTGAGAATTTTTTCTAAAGAGTAATGCTACATGTACACCCCGAAGGGGTGTACATCCTACACATCCACCCTTTTAATGGTGTCGATATTTTTTACGGGTCACATCAAGTGACCACTCATCACACCCCCACCCTTAGATGGGTGGGGGTGTGAGATGTACACCCCTTACGGGTGTACAAGTAGCATTTTCCTTTCTAAAAAGACTAAAAATGATTAGGAGAACACCAAAAAAAAAAAAAAAAAAAAAAAAAAAACAATTCTGAGTTTAGTTAGCTATGTGTCACGAAAGTTAATTAATTAGCTTTATTTATTTTATGGAAAATGCTATGTGTACACCCCTTTCGGGGTGTACATCATACACCCCACCCATCTAAGGGTGGGGGTGTGATGATGGGTCACTCGATGTGACCCGTAAAAAATATCGCCACCATTAAAATAGTGGAGGTGTATGATGTACACCCCTTCGGGGTGTACATGTAGCATTGCTCTTATTTTATTTGTAAATTTTCAAATTTTTTATTTGTTTTTTCGTCGATGTTTATTATTATTTTAGTTATGGAAAATGGAAATGATTGTATGCTATATTATTTTCTTAAAAAGGAAATAAAAATATAAAAAGGCCAAACACGTAATTGGGTATGGTGATCTCAAGACCATTCGCAACCAGCCACGTGTCCAAGCCTCGTCCTCGAGGAATCTTTACTGAATCCGGTGTACCCCAACGTTCGTGCACCACACCCACATTTTTATTTTATTATTTTATTTTTTTTTGTGTTGTCCTTTTCACTATAACCATTCAACTTTTGAAGAAAAGGTTTGTTTGGTATTAAAAATAGGAGCAATGCTACATGTACACCCCGAAGGGGTGTACATCATACACCTCCACCATTTTAATGGTGGCGATATTTTTTACGGGTCACATCAAGTGACCCATCATCACACCCCCACCCTTGGATGGGTGGGGTGTATGATGTACACCCCGAAAGGGGTGTACACATAGCATTTTCCTAAAAATAGTCCAATATTATTAAATTTTAGAAAAAGTTAGAATTAAAATATACATAAATATGTGTTTATTTTTTATTTTTTATTAAAATTAAAATTATAAAAATAATATATTAGCTAAATCGGTCCAACATGTGCGGCTACTCAAAAATAATAAAATATTTTAATCCTCGTGCTTTCTTCTGAATTCAAATGATTTTGCATAGATAAATCGATGGTCATTACGCATGCGCATATATTCATCCGTGCACGTAAAAAAATCTCCAATGTATGGGGATTGTTCCTTTGCACATCCTAAGCGGAACGAATAAAGATCTATTTCACCTTTTTGCTATGTGACAATAAATTCAGAAGACTAATAAATTGAGTTGGGTGAGTCCAATAAGTTGAATGAAGCTGCAGATCATAATAGACTTAACGGTAAGAGGTCCAAAATAGACCTAACTGGATTGAATCCGATCGAAACCCGTCGGCATTGTGTCTGTATGCTTTAAGTGAATTGGTTGCGTATTTCTAATAACTCGAATTTTTAAAATTAATGATTAGCGCCAATGATCCGACAAGCTCTCACCCTTACTATCTAATTTTTAAAAAAATTAATTCGACTATCTGATCCTTTAATTTATTTGATCTTAATCAATTTATAATCTTTCAACTTCAAAATTTAAATATATAGTTTATTTTTATAAATTTAGTTAATATATTTAATATAATTTACGTAATTAAAATAATTAATTTAAAATTTATATTTAAATAATTAAAAAATTATTTAAATTAAATAAATTAAAAAATTAAATACTAAAATTAAAATTTTAAATAATTATATAGCCAAATAAAAATAGTCTATAGTCCGGGTAAACTTTATACACTTTTACATTTACTTTTCTAAGTCTCCGGGTAAACTTTATACACTTTTACATTTACTTTTCTAAGTCTCCTATTCGATGGGCCCTCTTTCGTTATCTTTCTTATCATTTTCCTTCTAGTACTCGAATCACTTCTCTCTCCTTTCCCTCTCACTCTTACTTGCAAGGTGACGTCATGTCCCGTGCACCAAGTGTATAACTCTATCTCATATACAAATAGCAGCAGCTTGTAAGTTTTTTTTTAATCAATTTTATTTTTTAGATCATATTATTTTTTCAATCGTTTATTAAAATTATTATCCTAACTGGATGATTTATTGTATTTAAAAATAAAGTAATACTATCCATATATTTTATTTGGAATATATGATATACATCTTGTTTATTCTAGAGCAAAGAGTCTTTCAGTCGTCACTTCGAATTGAGGAGTAAAATTTATCTCACTCTAAGATAGATAGAATACAAAATATACACTTATTTTGGAGTGTATATCTAATATTTATTGTAAAAATATAGAATCTTTTATAATAAATAATCTTTCAATAAGATTTCAATTTTTTTTTATTTTAAAACATTATTATTATTATTATTATTATTATTATTATTATTATTATTAAAATAAATAATAAGCAGGGAAAATCCTACTCCTACTCCCCTCCACCAACCCCTTTTTCTCCTCTCCCATTTAACGCTTCGAAATCCACAATTGGACTTGAATCCCCCGAAGAAGCAACACAGCTAGAGAGAGAAAGAAGAGAGAGAGAGAGAGAGGGTTTGAAGGTTCTTCTCGTGTCGTCGCCTCTGCGGTCAACGAATTCGGCGTCTTTTTCTCTCGTGGGCTTTTCAACTTCTCTTCCCCTGTCTCTGTTTCTCAATCGTATTTCCAATTCTGGGTTCTTTAAATTCGCATTGGTTCCAGTTGGAATTTGCGTGGAATTTGGGTTAGAACAATTTGATATCCTTTATGAGTGTCCACATCACAGTTCAATTTGCGATTTAGGGTTCAATTTTGCCGCCCCGAAGCTAAATTTTCGATTTTGAGTTGTAAACGTTGTTGGATTGAGGGAAAGGAGTTCGTGTCGGATTATGGAGCTTTTGAAGAGAATTATGGAGTTTTCCGAGTTTTCATAGGTCTTGTTCCTATCGGGGCGTTAATTTTGTAGCTTTTACGTTGCTTTGATCCGGCAAAATGAGCGAGGGCAAGGGTTTCGATGTTGGGAATGCGAATGAGGCGAAATTGAAGGGGTCGGCGAGCTTCGACAGTAAGGATATGTACTTCAGGGCGGATAAGATTGATCTGAAGAGCTTGGATTTACAGCTGGAGAAGCAGTTCAATAAGGCGTGGAGCAAGAACAGCGTCGGTGCGAAGCAGCCCAGAGAAGAATGGGAGATTGATCTAGCGAAGCTCGAAGTTCGGTATGTTGTAGCCCAAGGGACGTATGGTACTGTTTACAGGGGAACATATGATGGCCATGATATTGCAGGTAAAGTTTCATGCTTGTTTCTATCTTGTGTATGTAGATTCATATCATTCAACGCGCCGCGTAGTAGCTAATAATGCATTTAAACGTTGTCTCTATATCGATCAATTCATTCCTTTTTCTACCATGTTATTTTGCTTCCTTAGCTCGAATGTTGCCTCCTTTTCTGGAGTTGCATCATAGAGGAATTAATTTTGTGACCATTTCGACAGGATTGATGCTCAGTTGGTAATTTGTTGTTAGATCTTGTAAAGTTTCTTGTCGCCAAATTCAATTATTTAAATGTCTGGGTGTTTTCAGCATTTTTATAATGTCAGGAGTATTTGTAATTAGCTATGTATGGAATTTGTTATTATGCATGTGATTTTCATTGTTTTATGCTGTGATGTAGGACTTTGATCAGTTTTGGTATGCTAATTGGCCTCTTTTAGTCCTTTGTGGGAACTTCGTTTCTTCCAAATGCTTACTTGATCTTAAAAAGAAATATTAGGAATTTATCTTTGAGAGTAAATCATTTTATATTGATGCAGTAGTTATATGTTCATTTTATCAGGAAACATTACGAAACGATTGCTGACTAGTCTTCTATTATTATTGTGGCCGCCAAAGTTTGTAATTCATAATTACTGTTTTTGCATAATATAGTGAAGTTGTTGGACTGGGGGGAAGATGGCTTTGCCACAGATGCTGAAACTGCTGCTCTTCGGGCATCATTTCAGCAAGAAGTTGCTGTATGGCACAAGCTCGATCATCCAAATGTTACAAAGGTGAGCTTCATGTTTTAAGTAGCCAACCTTGCAATTCATTACATGTGGGTTAAGGATGCTTCTTTGTTAGTTTATTGGGTACATGCGTACTTTTTGAGAGAAGGTAGCATGCTACCGCTTCATTCAAGATAAGTTGAACTAAGCAACAGAGTGAGGCAGCCAGGCCTCAAGAAAAAAAAAAAAAAAAAAAAAAAAAAAAAAAAACGAGGGATTTTTAACAGAAGGAAACCCACGACTCGCGCAAGGCACGGGCCGAACCAAGAAGTTGCATCCCATTGACCCGCTTATTAGCAAAAATCACAGTGCTCTTGTGGCCTGCCTATGGTACATATATTAGATAGACGACATGTATGTATGTATTTGTTAGTTTATGCTCGCACCTACGCACACTTACGAACATATATACATGCGTTTGTATGTCCATGCATTTCGTGTATCATGTAATGTGTTCTCTCAGTTGTCAACTACCTATATATGGTTATGTCCATTATGCTTTGTGTACTATTTTAAACATTTGTGTTCTCACTTGGAACTTTTGCTTTTCATTTGTACCACAGATAGAAATGTACTAACTTCTTTGTTGCAGTTTGTCGGTGGATCTATGGGAACTGCAGACCTTAAGATCCCGCCAAAGAACCCCACCAGTGGCAGCCCTACTCACTTTCCGGCAAGAGCATGTTGTGTGGTTGTCGAGTATCTTCCCGGGGGAACTTTAAAGCAGTACCTGATTAAAAATAGGCGAAGGAAGCTCGCCTACAAGATTGTGGTTCAGCTTGCGTTGGATTTATCTAGAGGGTAAGTGGTGCTACTGAAAGTGTTTACTGTTTCATGAAATTATGAAGTATAACTAATCCTTGACTAATGCACTCCTTTCCAGATTGAGCTATCTGCACTCGAGAAAGATCGTGCACCGGGATGTCAAAACCGAGAACATGTTGTTGGATGTGCATAGGAACCTCAAAATTGCTGATTTTGGGGTTGCTCGTGTTGAGGCTCAGAATCCGAAGGATATGACTGGTGAAACGGGTACACTTGGCTACATGGCTCCTGAGGTAGTTACCAGGCCTAATATTTCCTCTGGTTTTCCCTTCCCAGTTGTCACTGTAACTATTTTTCTGAATAATAGACTAGAACCACAGGCGGTACCTCTTATGCTTTTCTTTTCCTTTTTTTTTTTTTTTTTTTGTCTTTTGTTAACTCAAACTCTTATGTGATTTGATGTGTCGGTAGATGTGCTTCTCCATTCTTGTTGTTGTAGGTTAGATTCCCAACTAATCTTCTAAAGAAAATGACCGAGTAAAAAAAAAAAAAATTGTTACTAGATGTATTTTGTTATTTTGCTGAACAAACCCATAGTTGTATAGAATTCGAAGAATCTGAGTTTAAAAAGAGTTGAGCATAAATGTAAGCATGAGGCGTAGCGTTTTTCTAGTTTCTGCTGCTTTATAAATACACCTTAGTCTTACGAGTTATATTGCACAGGTCCTCGAAGGCAAGCCTTACAATAGAAAATGTGATGTCTACAGCTTTGGCATTTGTTTATGGGAAATCTACTGCTGCGACATGCCATACGCTGACCTCAGCTTTGCTGAAGTTTCCTCTGCTGTTGTTCGACAGGTTCGTTTTCTCTAATTCAAACCCCCCTGTACGGGGATATTAAACTGGTTGATCTTCGTTTTCCTATATCATTTCTTTTATAATCCATAGTTGATCAGTTAACCGAATGTTTTTCTTGCTATCTTTTTCATACTCAGCTATTTCGTCTCTTAATTTAGGTTCTGATAACTATTTTCTGATTGTTTTTTTTGTGTGTGTGTGTGTGTGTGTTTCAAATGGCATCTTTGAACTTCATTAACAACAGTAATTGTATGATATTTTCGACTTGTTTAACAGAATTTACGGCCAGAAATCCCTCGGTGCTGCCCGAGTGCTCTGTCCAACATTATGCGGAAATGCTGGGACGCGAACCCGGACAAACGGCTCGACATGGACGAGGTCGTTCGGCTCTTGGAGGCGATCGACACGAGCAAAGGCGGCGGCATGATACCTGAAGATCAGGTGGGCGGTTGCCTTTGTTTCTTCAGGGCTCGCGGTCCGTAGTTACGCCCCTCATTTTCGCCTTTCGTCTTCTCTCCCTCCCCTCCGCTTCTCGTGTATGACATGAAGAGCTCTGATGCCATTAGTTGTTGGGTTATTTGGGAGGTCGGAGTTCGTTTCTCGACCGAAATTGTGTTGTATTTTCGACCTGGCGAAGATGCTTTCGCTCTGTATTCATTGTGATCTTTTTTGACCTAAGATCTGCACTAGATTACTTATAGCTGTGGTCTTCTTCTTGTACTTGTGGTTCGTCGAGTTCGGCAAATAAATGCTTTGTAATGGATGTAAAATTAAAAACTGAACCATTATTCCTTATGATCTCAGTATATACAGCTGCGTTCAAACGCGCTTTTCGCTTCTTGGAGTTCTTTTTTCCTTTTTGCTTTGAAATTATCACTGTATGTATAGTTTTCTTTGGAACCAGAAAATTAGAAAAGAGGGATTTTCATGGAAAAGTAAAAAAAAAATTCATGCTTTTCTGAAGAACCAAACATTCCCCATGTCAAGACCCATTTGAATCCCTTTTGAAGTTGGGAATTGGCTTAACATGTAGAGACTCTTTTTATACCATAGTGGGCTGGGTTTTAGTGCTTTAAGGGTTTGTTTGGTTTGGGTACAAAGGGGGATATCCCCCCTTTGTACCCAAACACTATTGAACAAAGGGTGAATTATTAGATACAGTAGTTCCAGTACAAACAGAATAAGCTGGAACAACAGTTCTTACCTATTATTTTATAAATTTTTTTTTTACCAAACTACCCCTTCTCCCCTCCTTTCTCTTTTTCCAATACACTCTAATCATCACAAATCCCTCTCTCTCTCCCCTCTCTCTCTGAATCCCAATACACTCATCATCACAAATTTATAATTTAAAATTAATATTATAAAATTTTAAATTTTAAAATTTAAATATTGAAATTTTATATTTAAAATTTTAAATTTAATTTGAGAAAAAAAATATTAAATTAAATATTATTTTAAAAAAATATAATTTGATTATGATTTTGATTTTATCTTAATTTTTTAAAAGCTTTAATTTATTAATTATCACATATTAAATCTTGAGGGTAAAAAAGTAATTTACCCAACCTAACCTCTTTATTCCTCTTATTCTTCGTTATCATACCAAACACAAAATCTCTTATCCCTAGAACCATCCCAAACGCTTTTTTACCCTAGTTCCGTACTTTATACTTATACCTGGTACTACTAATTCTCACTAATTCCCGAACCAAACGATACCTAAAAGAACATCAACATCCAAAAAAAATGATTGCTTTGGGAATCAACATAAATCAACTTCCAATATTCCATTTGATTACTTTAAACTCTTGTTATCTCCAACAAATATTTAAATTCTTTTCGTTATCGATTTTACTTTGTAATTTTATTTTATCCAATTCAATCTTAAACTCTAAACATCCCTTACATTGAATTGCTCAGGTGAGATAGTTTTACAGATACGATGCTACGTCTAAAAGCTTAAATTAATATATAACTTATTCTGAAATTTTCTGGATTACTTAAGAAGTACCTAAGTTTATTTCATTAAATTAATTTCATTATAAATAAATTGCTATTGCTTTCTCTGTTTTGCTCCCCATTTTGGTGCTCAAAATTATGCTAAACTCACACTTCAAAAATAAAAACACTTTTAAAAATAATAACTTCTATATCTATGAATATCGGGTATCAAAATTTTCACCTTTAAATCTATCGTTAAATTTTTGAACAATTGTGTTAGACAAATAGTTAATTTTAATACTTATTAATTAATAGTTATTTTGAAAATAAAAAAAAATTATTTGAAAAAAAGAAGCCACTTGCTTATCTGTGCTCCGTACGATAATGATAAGACCATGGTGGGAGGTCCCTTCCCTTTCACACCCATGCATTTTAATCCTCCACGTAAGTCCTTTTTTACTTTTTTAAGGATTCCATGTTTTGATTGTGACCTTCCTTTTTCTTTATTATAATATTATGGGAGATGTTTTATTTCGAATAAAATTCATTAAACTTGATCAAATTTGATAAGTAAATAATAATTAATAATGATATTATATTTGTATTATTTTTTTCGAATGCTATAAGTTATCTACACACTCGCGTCATAAAATTTTGATGACTTAAAATTTATTTAAATGATAGAATAAATTATTCAGACAAATTTTATTATGTAGTATGATGGAAAGTAATAAGTTTTTTTTTTTTTTTTTTGGCTTCTTAAAATGTTTTGATATTAATAATTTAATAAAGTAATTTTTTAACACTAAATATTCATAGTTATCTTAGTGCATTTATTAATTAGTTGTACCAAACAGTTAAGGTGCCAATTCAATCACATGATTACACCTTCATTGAGATTTATTCTCATTTAGTGTAGACCCAGGGCTTTTTTTGAAATTGGCCTCCTAAAAATTTTTATTTTTAAAAATAGCCCCATAAATTTGATAATTGCATAATTGGCCCTATTAGTGCCACTGGGCGCCACGTGTGCGCCAAGTGGGCGCTGAGGTGGAGTAGTTGAACACGCGTGTGTTTAAAACACGCACTCTGAGAGTGCGTGTTTTAAACACGCACTCTGAGAACGCGTGTTTAGACGCGTTTAAATTTTTTTTTGTTTTTTTTATTATTATTTTTTTTTATAAATTTGATTATTTCTCAAACAAACGGATTTATTTTTTTTTAAAAAAAATAATAAGTCAAAAAATATCTACCTAGAAAAAATAAATTTCACATTCTAATTTTTATTTTTTTATTTATTAAATATTTATATATTATTTTATATATTTTTATATTTTTAAATTATCTCAAATAAATAGAATTTTTTATTATTATTTTCTTACCGCAAAAAAAAATTTATTTTCATCTTTTGACGGGAAAAAAAAAAATTTCGCCAAAAGATAAAAATAAATTTTTTTTGCGGTATGAAAAAAAAATAAAATAAAATATCAGTTCGTTTAAAAAAATTTAAAAATATATAAAATATATAAAATAATATATAAATATTTAATAAATAAAAACATTATTTTTTTTCACCAAAGAATAAAAATAAATTTCTTTTTGCAGTACCAAAAAAAAAATGAAATAAAATATCCGTGTGTTTTCTGAGAAAAAAAAAAAATATTCGGTGGGTTTCTAAAACAAACGGATATTTTATTTTATTTTTTTCGTACTGCAAAAAAAAATATATAAATATTTAATAAATAAAAAAATTAAAATTAGAATGTAAAATTTATTTTTTCTAGATAGATATTTTTGGACTTATTATTTTTTTTAAAAAAAATAAATCCGTTTGTTTGAGAAATAATCAAATTTATAAATAAAAAAAAATTAAAAAAAAATTAAAAAAAATCTAAACGCGTCTAAACACGCGTTTTTAGAGTGCGTGTTTTAAACACGCACTCTCAGAGTGCGTGTTTTAAACACGCGCTCTGAGAACGCGTGTTTTAAACACGCGCTCTGAGAACGCGTGTTCAACTACCCCACCTCAGCGCCCGCTTGGCGCACACGTGGCACTAATAGGGCCAATTCTGCAATTATAAAATTTATGGGGCTATTTTTAAAAATAAAAATTTTTAGGAGGCCAATTTCAAAAAAAGCCCGTAGACCCATCTAGAACCCATAAACAATTAGTTAATTTTATCCACACAATCATATTCTATTAAATTAAATAATAAAATTTAACTTAGATTTGATAAATTTAATTTGTTTATAGTAAAATTAGCTTTGTTAATACTATTGGCTTGAATCCAATAGGATAGTACCTAATTAATGTAGCATTCATATAGGTAAGGATTATAATTTTTCCACGAGTGTTTGAGCATAATAATAATATTAAAAAAAAGAAGATAAAAAACAAGTAGTTAACTATTGTTTTGTTTAAACATTCACTTGCTTAATCTCAGTTTGTAGTTTGTAAGATCGTTGGCTGGTGGAAAGATATAATCAATTCTTGGTTTTAAGACGTACAAATACAACATCTTTGGTACAACACCTTTGGATTTCGATTGTAACTCGACCCAACATGATTTCTCAATTGACTCAATAATTCCCTCTCATGCAGTTGCACAAATTTCAAGCATGCTAAGCAAATTCGTGACCTTTTGGCTCTGGTACTATTCGTAGAGCTGCGTTAATCATTAATTACAAAATTTTAAAGTTTTTTGATAAGACTGTGATGTGGATTAAAATAAATAGATCGAGATTTCTGAATAGGTTTATGATGTGGACTTAAATTAAACAAGAGAAAATCAATTATGTTAGAAGTTTGGTATGAGTTGAAAAATCTAGGTTTGATATTTTTTTATAGGCTCATGACGTGATTTGAATTAAATGAGAGAAAATTGAATTCAAAATCTTCTACTCTAATACAATATTAAATAATACGAAATAATTATTTTATTCAAAAACTTAAGCTTGTAGAGAAGGATATTTTTATATTTTTATATTTACCGTCAAGTTATTAGAAAGATATAACACAACGCTTATCAGTTTCGTTTGTTACTGGACCAATACAACCTCATGCTGTTTCGAATATGACCTGATCCAATCCAATCTTTTATAATTTCGAACGTGACTTAATCTAACATATATATACCCTCGTGCTACTAGACAAAATACTAATCTTTTTAAGCCAATAATAATTCTCACGGATTATTTTTTTACTGAAAAAAAAAAGAGAAAAAAATTAGCACTCCCACTTTCTCAGAGTCAAATTATTATTTGTTCTTGGCGATTTTGACTTGAAAACAGGGGAAAGAAAAAGAAAAGGAAAACAAGGTATTGCTTCATTTAGAGTTATCTTTTTTTTTTTTTTTTCTGGTTCCTTTACTTTTAAGAAGACATTATTTGTATCTTTGACTTATTTAAATGCTCAATCCTTGATTGCTCGACGTGTAATTCTTATCTTTCTCCCCCAATTGCTTATCACATTTATTAGCACTCAAATTAAACTATCTAAAATTTCTTGGCCTTTTTTTTAATCTAAAAAATTTGTTGGTCAATTTTTTAAAAACCTAGAAAATTTAACTGAATCAAAACATTTTTTCTAGAGGTTTTTAAGATCAGATCAAACTATCTCTTGCATACTTAGATCATAAATCCATTATTTTTAAACAACTTGTGGGATCGTTGACGCTAACTATTAATCTCAAAAGTTTGAGTTATTAAAAATAGACGATCAATTCATTTAAAGCGTACAGATATAGCGCCCACGGATCTCGACCCGACTCAATCCACCGTAATATTAGGTCTATTGTTGGGTTTAGAGTTTAGGGTTTAGGGTTTATTATCGACCGCAGTCTTTCTCACCTTATTAGTCTTCTGGACCTATTGTTAGGAAATAAAGAATTAAATCTATTTTTAATTCATAAATAAATAGCCAACATAATTGACGCGCAACTTCAAACTTGGATTGCAAATCTAAAAAATTGTGCATTAAATTTTAAAACAAATACATCATCGAAAATTCAAAATGTATATATTGGAGAGATAACCATTTAAAAACTTACACTTTACTAATCTCCCACTCTCTGATATTATTTTTTGATTTACTATAATAATATATTTTTAGACAAGATAATAGAATAATATATTTTACAAACTATAGCTAAAATATATTATTCTACCATTTTATAATCAATACTCAACCATAATTCCGTACTATAAAATTTAAAAAATTATAAAATATAAAATTTAATTTCTTAAATCCTAAAATAACGAAATAAAAATGCTCTAAACTGTAGAACTGCATATTGTAGTCTCTACATATCAAACATGTATTAAAAGGTTGGAAAATGCTATTTGTAAATTTTAAATGGGATATATAATTTATATATTTACTAGTCACATCAATATGAGAAAAAAAATTTATTTTTAGATGAATGGATATATATATGGAAGATCCTATTTTAGATGGAGAAGTGCTAGTAGCATTGCTCTTTAAGAATACACATAAAATTAAATTTGCTTTAATAATATAATAGCCTAGTTATATATATAGCAGCACTTATATACTTTCAAAAGTACAAGCTCAAAAATATTTATAAATTATTTACCATTAGATTTGTATTGAAATTTGTGATATTGTAAAGTCAACTAAAGATAGAGAAAGATAAAGTATAATAACACAAATCTCAGTGTAAATCCATTAGTAAAAAAATTCACAAGTATAGTCGGACTTGTGCTTTTGCCAATAACTTAGATACTATTAATAATATTCCAGACAAGCTTTATATATATATATATATATATATATATATATATATATATATATATATATTATATTGTGCTTGTAATTGTTTTATCCTTAGATCTACTTCTTTGACTAATTTTATTTCTTAGATCATTCTATTCCACCAACCACCCACTTAACCCAAGGAGCCTATTATTTTCCTAACCATACATTTTTTTATCAAATGACTAAAAATCCACAAATACAAATGATTTGGTACTTTTAAAAACATAGGAGCTCAATTTTATATATGCATGTTTATAAGTCGTTTTTGATATTGGGACTTTCGAATCGATGATCGGCTCTGTTAAATTTAATGTACAGTATTTAAAGTATCTAGAAAATAAATTATATATTTTTTCAATATCATTTGTCTTGTAATAATTAAAAGAGTTCAACGATTAAAAATAAAAATTTCACAAAATATAATAATATAATAAATAATATTAATATTATTTTATATAGTATAAAAAAAAATTTATTAAAATTTTACATAATTTAAATATTTCTATACTCAGTTAAAATTATTAATTTTAATTTTTTTTTAAATTTCAATGCAAAATAAATAAAAAAAATAAAAATACCATAAATGCCACGTGGCGTATAAGTACGGTAACTTTCCATTGCCATCTCGTCCTTTCAAATAATTTCCAGGCTGTCCCTCTCATTGCCCGTTTCCCCTTAATAAACTTCAGGAGTCAGGAGGGGCATTTTGGGAACCGTCGCGTCCAAAGCTTCTCTTTCTCTCTCGATAAAAAGTACGAGGGCCTCATCAACCCCTCTCTCTCTTTCTCTCTCTAAAACTTCTAGTGCTGCTACCGCCATTCTCTCTCTACTGTTGTTTCCTCTGCATAGAGAGAGAATGGGGTGCGGGAGCGGAGAGGATCCGACGGCTGTGATGCGGGAGTTCCTGCGGGAGGCGGGGGGTTGCGCCGTGATCGACGGTGGGATGGCGACGGAGCTCGAGGCCCACGGCGCGAATCTCAACGACCCTCTCTGGAGCGCCAAGTGCCTCATCAGCTCCCCACATCTCATCACCAAGGCAACAACAACAACAACAAAACCCTAATAAAATCCCTTCTCTTTATAAATCCCCAAATTTCTTCGAATTAGGGTTTTTCTTTTTCTTCTCTTTTCCTCTTTTTTTTTTTTTTATTATCTCATTTCATTATCGTGCTAATCTCAAAAACAATTTTTTTTAAAAAAAACTGTCCACATTCAATGTACCCACTGTACCTGAAAAAAAAAAAGAAAAAAAGAAAAAAAGAAAAAAAGTGGGGTCTACATCATTCATTTTTTTTTGTATTAAATAATTTTGTCAGTAATTTATTATAAAATATTGATTCTTACCATTGGAGTCCTACTGCATTATCTTGATTTTCTTGTTAATTGATGTTTTCTTAAACAGGTTCATTTAGACTATCTTGATGCAGGTGCAAACATTATAATCACAGCATCATATCAGGTTCCTATTTCTCCTATTTTAAACTTTTAATCTGTTTTACGCTGATGATGCGGCGGCGGCATAATCTGCTATGTTTTTGAAGTGGAGTGGAGCAGGCTACGATTCAGGGATTCGAGTCAAAAGGCTTTTCCAAGGAGGAAAGTGAAGCTTTACTGCAGAAAAGTGTCGGTATTGCGCGGGAAGCGCGCGATGTTTTCCTGAAAGCAGCTGCTTCTTCCAGAACACGCCCGATATTGGTGGCAGCTTCTATCGGAAGCTATGGAGCTTATCTAGCAGATGGTTCCGAGTATAGGTAGAACGTACGATCGATTGAGTAAATTTATATTTGTGTTTTAGTTGTTTCTTACTTTTCGTCGCTGATGTTGTAGTGGGGAGTACGGAGATGCTGTTACGCTGGAAACTCTTAAAGATTTTCATAGGCGACGGCTTCAGGTTCTTGCGGAGGCTGGCCCTGATCTGATTGCTTTTGAGACCATTCCCAACAAACTTGAAGCTCAGGTGCGTCATCGGTGTCGTATTTCCGTTAAGTAATCCTTTTTTTATATCTTATATATATAGGACTAATCCAAATCTTTAGGGTGTTACATTCCTCTCCTTTAAATTCTGACGTTCTCGTCAGAAGTATCGTCTAGACGATGTGAGATTCACTCTACCCGCTATATAATTCTAATTCAGTTGAGACTCATCTCGCACTTTCGGTTGGTGATTGGCTCTCCGATAGGGAGTTACTCATTCTAGAACTACTCTAGCTCTAGATTGAACAACTTCTCTATTTCGAATAGCAACTCTCGGGTGTTTGATAAGGAAATGACGGAGCTTTTGCTGTGTCGGGAAAAAGGAATGAAAGAGCAATGCTCAAACAACACAATTGCAGAAGCTCCGATCAGGCCGAAAAAGTCCTTGTATTTTTTCTAAGGTTTAGCTAAAAGAACATAAAATCTTAGCTGCCTATTTCTTTCTGGCTGTTCTCGCTCGATTGATGGCTTAGCTATACCCTTGTTCTGTTTTTTCGAAGATTTAACCGGAGAACTTAAGAAGTCTTAGCTGCTCATTTTATTTTTTCCAATGCAGGCTTATGCAGAGCTTCTTGAGGAAAATGATATAAAGATCCCTGCTTGGTTCTCTTTTAATTCAAAGGATGGGGTTAATGTCGTAAGCGGAGACTCGTTACTTGATTGTGTGTCTGTTGCTGATTCGTGTCCAAAGGTTGCTGCAGTTGGAATAAATTGCACTCCCCCGAGATTTATTCATGCGTTAATTCTCTCTGCTCGGAAGGTACTATTTATTTACCTCCGAAATTTATTTCCTTTCGAGATAAGAAGGTTCTAGTTGTTTAGTTTCCTCCTGTATGATAGGTAGATAACATTTTCGTTAGGTCTTGCGTAAGCTCTGTGCCCAACTACAGTAATTCAAATCGTACGTATTTGTACGCAACTTTTGCTGTTTTTTTTAATCGCTGGTTAAACAAGTTGTGGTCCCTATTCTGCAGGTGACAGATAAACCGATTCTGATCTATCCAAATAGTGGGGAAAGATACGATGCCGATAAGAAGGAATGGGTGGTATGTTCTCACTTTGCGAATCTTAAAGATGCTTCCTTGATCTGTTCCTCATGAGGTGGAATATAACAGCTATTTGCTTTCTATATGCTATTGATGATACAGGATTTTAACAAAATTCTGAAATGTGTTCTTTTGAATTCTACTTCTTCAATTCCATTCATTTCGTGAAACCCAAACCTACGCATTCAAAATAGAGCTAGGAAACATTCTCTACTTACAAATTCTTTACGTCCAAATTCGATTGCTTCTCCCAGGCGGTTTGAACGACACATTGAATTTCACAATCTTGGTTACTACCTAAAATTGAGTTCCAGTAACTCACCAAGATGGGACAAGAGTTTTGTTTTCTTTCCCTTTTTTTCAGTAAAAAAGAAGAAAATATGCACAAATAGAGAGGAGGAGATTTCATATGTTTCTTATCTTACCTCTTGTGCTTGCCATCATGCCAACATTTTGCAGGCATCGACAGGTGTGTCGGATGGAGATTTTGTTTCGAATGTTAGCGTATGGCGACAAGCCGGAGCAAGCCTCTTTGGGGGCTGCTGCCGAACAACTCCAAACACTATAAGAGCCATATCAAGAGCACTTCAATGTTCTTGAGGACGATGATGATGCACTCCCAGTTCTCTGCGCTATAATGTTTATTGTGTGTAAGTTTTCTCTGTGCTATAATGTTTATCGTGTATAAGTTTTGTCTGTGCTATAATGTTTATCGTGTATAAGTTTTCTCTGTGCTATAATGTTTATCGTGTATAAGTTTTCTCTGTGCCTACTGCAATCTCAAAATGAAAAGGACTGTATTACTATGTTATCCTCCTTATTTATATATCTGAGACTGCTAATGCAAGCGCGAGTATAGATATTGCATGTCGGAGTTGCAATGAGATTTCCGCGTTCTATTAATTATTTACGACTGCGGTTGTTTCATCATTTCATACCACCATTCGCCATCCAGATTTACTGTACGACACTATGGCGTATAACCAAGTGGAAGGATGTTCATGTATCTGTTTGCATCTGTTTTTGGCGATTAAAGCATCCAATAGTGAATTCTCTTCTATTCAACATGAATTGTTAAGCATTCAAACAGGAGCTATAGATCGTTTATACTGAACAATAGAATTCATCCAGCTGTCACTCGCCTAAGCGAAGCACTTCCTTCCAAAGTTTTGATAAACAACTAATGTTCGCTCCAGACAATTATATTTGAAGATACCAACTGCTATGTTTTGCAATTATTCGAGAATATTATAAACTACAAGTACTGTACTTACAAGCTTCAAATCTTACATTTAGTTGAGAGGGGGAAGGGCCAGCTTAAAGAGAACATCAGCAACCAACACAAATCCGAAACGCCTTGACAATCCGTCCATTGAACCCAACCAAGTGAACGTAAAATAAATATCGCCCAAATTTACCACAGATGTGTTAATAACACTGTACCCAAAATTATCGGAGTGCTATCTACGGAGACTCGCTACTTCGCCCGCCCAACATTCCTGAATGCTCTACCAAAATCCTGACTTATCGGTCGCCACCGCCACCCCCGCCACCACCTCCGAACATTCCGGCCATATCCTTCGATCCCATCTGCTTCATCAAGCTCTGTAGGCCGCCCATTCCGCCAATCTGCTTCAGCATTTGCGGCGGAAGGAACTTGCTCATCTGTTGGGCATTCACGTTGCGGGATAATGCGCTCATTTCGCCCTTCTTCGGGATCTTGAGCCCCTTCATCTTGCTCCATATCTTGGCTAGCCGTTTATACTCTTCGAGCATGTCCATGACATCCTTTAAAGGCCGGCCCGCTCCCCTCGCTATACGCAATATTCGTGACTCGTTCATAAGCTTAGGGTTTGTGCTATCCAGCTCTGCATTTTGGGGAAAAAGCTCTATTAGGGTTAAAGATAGGTAGTTTTATGATTGTAGGAGCCCTTAGTTCGACGAGGAGATGAGTGTATTGCCTGCATTTGTCATGGAATCCATCATTGTCATGTACCGCTTGATCTTGGCTTGACTTTCCTTTTCGTGGCCCTTTGGCATCAACTCCGCACTGAACCCAGGTAACATAGAGAAGACCTGCAATACAGGAAATGCCAGTAAGATGAGCAAAGCGGTTCACCATATATATATATATATATATATATATATATATATATATATATATATATAGTTGAGCTAGAATCCTATCGATAGCAAACGAACTGTATTGCTATCGATTTGTTTTCGATAATGGAGCCTCCGAATCGACGATCATAAGTTAAATTAATTGCTTAAAATATAAAGACATCATTAAAGGTTATTTTTTCTAAAAAAAAAAAGAAGAAATAAGATAACCAACCTGGCCTATTGGGCCCATTTTCAGTATGTTCTGAAATTGCTCGTACATCAACCTTAGAGTAAAGCTTCCTTCAGAGAGCTTCTGAAGCAGCTCTGGTTGTTGATCGGTAGGTACAACCTCGTGAATTTTGTCCATAAATCCAGACCAGTCGCCCATGCCTAACAATAGCACCATAGATGACTTTATGACAAAAAAGAAAAAAAACAACTGAGAAGTGAACAAAACATCAGTATCCTAGTTCACCTAAAAGCCGGCTAACGAATGGTTTAACATCAAAAACTTCAAACTCGTCAATGTGCTCTCCAGTTCCAATAAATATCACAGGACTTTTTGTGGCTGCAACCCTGCGATACGATACAAAAATCAGATAAGTAATACACGACACAACAGGGTTCTTTACAAGGTAACCTCTGTAATGCATTTTCCGTTGCAATCAATCATGGCCTACACATTTGGAATGGTTTATTAACCATCAAACCAGCAAACATAAACTCAAGGAGTTGTACCCTCAACTGATTGGTATGTTTGACAAACACACTCCATTTTGTATAGTTTGCATTATAAAGGATTGCATGATTAGTCGAGGTAGGGGACCTCTAAAGCTCTATTATTAGGCAAATGAACTAAACTAAAAAAGGAAGTGACCAACTAATTAATGATGAGCATAGTTAAACAGAATAGAAATTGTGAACTAAGGCAAGTTAATCGTCATATCTAATTTGACAATGTTCTATGCAGATAGAACCTCATAAAAAAAATGTTAACCAAGAATCGACTATCAACCAAAAAGAAACTTAAATCTCAAAAGTGAACAAAAGATGTCAGCAAACAGCTAGCCATACAAGAGGAGCAGGAGTACTTACGCACTAAGAGCACCACCTCCCTTGGCGTGACCATCCATTTTGGTGACAATAACAGCTCCAACTGCAACACTTTGTTTGAATGCTTGGGCCTGATCAAATGCAGCCTGCCCAATACTGCTATCCATCACAAATATCACAAGATCGGGTTTCTGCAATGTTAGAAAGAATGGAGTACTTAGTGCATGTTGGTCAAAAGATGCATATATTGGTTGAATATGCTCATCGTACCGTTGCTTCAGAGACTTGACGCATTTCTTCAAAGAGTGCAGCTTCCTGTTTGTGCCGTCCGCTCGTGTCCACAATAATTAGATCACAGTTTTCTTTCTTGAATGTTTCCACACCCTCAACAGCAATTTTCACTGGATCCGATTCAGTATAGCTGTAAACCACCGATCAATGAAAACCCAAATGAATTTTATTGTTAAAAAATAGGAAACTTCAGTCAGATGGAAAAGGGCGCTTGAAGAACGATAGTACGATCAGTATTATTTATGTTGCTGCCAGAGAAAATAAGGTTACATATATACAATACCTTCCATAAAAGGGAATTTTAGCTTTAGTTGCATTTTGCTTTAATTGATCAAAAGCGCCAGCTCTGAATGTATCAGCACAAACAAGTGCAGGTTTCCACCCCTTCTTCTGATGATAATAGGCATATTTGGAACAAGTAGTGGTTTTTCCAGAACCTGAACATACAACAATGGCAGCAAAGAAGAATTTGCAATCAGCAACAGTCCCTAGTTCCAAATACAGGAAATTTAATAGAAATATTGTGATGACAGATTCCCATTTTATTGCTAAAGAAAGTAGTAGAAGTATATTAATTTAGTCCTAAACTGCAAAGACTGTAAAAAGTAGTGTACTGCCATTATCAGTAAAGCCCACTAGCACAACCTAGAAGCAGCTCAAACCAAATAACCAGTTATCAATCCCACTGTTCCTTGTTATTGAGGCCATAAGACTTCTTAAACAATTCTGTGTCAGACATGAAACTATAAAAATTAACCAATTAGTCGCCAGATAAAATTTCCTTAATCCTATTTTCTCCAATAGTTCCACCCCTATGTACTACTTCATTTGTATGAAATTTTAACATGCAAACTTTAATGGTTAAGAAGATAGGCATCATGCATGTTCGACTCATTACATTACCTTGTAAACCCACAAACATGATTACACTTGTCTTTCCCTTCTTTGGAGTGAATGAGGGCTTCCCGGGATCCAGCATCTTGCAGAGTTCGTTGAAGATGGCCTGAAAAGGAGAAATAATCAAACAGATGAGCTATAACATGAAAAGTGATAAACAAATATCAATTGAACGAATATATTTAGTTAGCTAACTCAAAGCGAGAGAACAGTAGCAAAATACAATTATGTCTCAAGTTAACATGTCATGCAGAAAACATATCTCCCTCCATCTCCCTCTCTAAAAAGAAATATTGAGAAAGGACACAATGACTTCGTTAGGGGCATGTTTGCTTCACCGAAAGTGAACTTTGAATTTAAGTGGATTTTAGGTTGAAGTGGAGTTCAGATGAAAACTACTTCTCTGCTGCTGCTTGTTTATATAGTTATAGAAATGAAGTTTCTTCAGTTCTATTATTTGTTTGGTAGGAAGAGAATAGTGTAAAAATTATAATTTATACATAAATAATGAATAACATGATAAATAATAAATTATAATGTAATAAATAAAAAAATAATATAATTATATTTCTATATAATTAAAAAATGCAATCTAAAACAACTAAAGTAATTTTTTTATACATAAATTATAATAATACAACAATAAAATTATAGAGTAAAAGAAATATTAGTACTCAGCTAATTAATTTTCATCATATTGTAAATATACAAACTAAATGAAAGAAATATTAAAACTAAACTAATCAACTTTCATTATATTTTAAATATGTAGACTATATAAAAGAGTAATTAGTACCATAATTAAATATATTTAAATATATCTATCATTACCCATTGTATAATTTTTTTATTTTTTTTCACCTCTCTTCACTTTAATGTTTTGGGTAACTCGAGTTTCGACTGTATATTTACTACGGCGAACCAAACAGTGAAAGTGGCCGTTTATGACCGAAAATAATTTCATCCCTCCCCACTTTCACCCAAACAAACAAGAGAAAAAAACAAATGCCCTAACACATTAACCCACCTCAAAGCACGAAATCAACTTCGATTTGAGGATGTATAGGAATAATACTACATATTGATTTACCAGTTTCAAATTGTTCAATTTTGTAATTGTTATGCTTTGGACGATAATCTAGTTCAGTAACCTGCAATATCATCCCCCGAACGCCATTTACTTTTAACAAGATTATAATTAAAACAAGAGGTTAAGAAGGCGGCCCAGCAACAACATACAGCACTAAATTCTTTTCCTAGCTCAGTTTGCAACATAGAACACCATCTTTTTATCTACCTTCAACAGCATAAAGGTCAGCTTTCCTACCCAAATCCTTCCGCCATATAAATCTCCTTAAAATCATCCATAAATCAATGCAAAAACACAAACAGCAACATAGTAAACAAATTCAAAATCTTTTTATTAAAAATAACTTTTCTTAAAGAATCCCAAAAACCTGACAAGGAAATTCACCCAAGAAGACAATTCCCAAAGTTATAATCCAAGAAATACGACATATTTTGATTTGATCTACAAATTCCGGCGATCTAATTGCACTATCCGCAATGGAATATAAAAAAAAAAATCAACAACTGATCTCAAAACTAACCTAGGGCAAACAATTCCACAATGATTCCGATTCCAATCTCGATCTAATCCACATATCAAGCACGAACAACACGAAGAGGGATCGTAGATGAGGGGGGGGGGGGGGGGGGCGGGGGGGGGGGGGGAGGACGAAACGCACCTGTTGGATGATGCGGCGCTTGTTGTGGCCCGCGGCGAGGTCGTCGAGGTTGACGATGCGCTTGATGTTGGCCTGCATGTCGCGGACGAGCTTGAACTGGACGTCGGCTTGGAGGAGCGCGCGGGAGATCTCGTTGAGGCATTCGCTGAGCACCTTCTCGTCGATGATCGTCGCGTTGCTCATCTGCTGCAACGCGCGGGAGATGCTCCCGCCGAGCTGGGCGAGCACCATTGTTGCCGCCTCCGAGGAGAAAACCTAGGGTTAGGGTTAGGGTTTCGGAGATGGGCGAGAGAGAGAGAAAGGTGGGGATTTGGGGAAGAGAAGGGGAAGGGGTTACGGAGCAAAAGAAACCGACCGGGGGTTAGGATGGTTCGTCGACTAAATTTTGCACGTAACTCCACATATGATGAGATATTTATACAAAGAGATTTTTTTTTTTTTATTCTTGTTAATTCATATAGGTAAAAATGTACCCTCACAATTCTGAAGTGGCTTCTGAACTTCACTCTTTTTTAAAAAAAATTAATATTTTCTTAATTTTTTATTTTTTATTTAAAATTTTTTCTATTTCATTTAATAGAATTGTTAATTTATTTTATTTTATTTAGTAAAAAAATAATCAAAACCATTAAATTAGATAAAATTATTAATAAAATACTTGGAAAAAATTACTTAATTTTAAAAACAAATCAAATGTAGATAAAGTTTCAATTTTTTTTTTTAAAAAAAATCGAGATTTCCTATCAAACTAAAAAAATAAAATTAAAAGAGATCATAAATTATCCTCTAATTTCATATGTTTTTAAAAAATAGCCCATGTAGTTTTTAATTAAAATAAAAGGTACCATTCAGCTTAGTTTCTGCTTGTCTTCTAGCCTTTTCAAATATATATTAGAAAAAAATTAATAAAAATATTAATTTTTATAACTATCAGAAAATACTGCTAAAAATATATATATATATTAGCAGTAAATTTCTAATGACACTAATTTATTTACATTATCAACATTCATTATAAATACTACTAATACTTTTAACAACACTGACATAGGCCAGCTTTCTCTCTTTCAAAAAAAAAATAAAAAAAAATGGTAGATTAAATAATTTTTTTTTTCTTTTGTGTCATAATCTATTTGGGTTACAAATGGGCCAGCCCAAGGCCCATTAAAGATTACCCGAATCCAACCCGCAAATCTATTGAATCCGAACCTGACTCTTACTAGAATAAAAGATTCAGGGTCGAACCACCGGGCCAGAACCAGAGTTCTTTCCATTTATATATTTTGAATTTTAATTACCTGCCAAAACAACCTATACTAATTAGTTATATTAATTTTTGAGATTTGCACTTAATGCAGCACTAATTTTATTAAACTTTGATAGTTATATTTGGCATGTCATGGAATTCATATTACAGACGATACGCAACAATTTAAGTCGGATTCGACGGTCCAAAATAAATTTTAGATCTAACACACGAGCTTAAAATTATGGCATGTCTAATAGAACTCATTCAATTTAAAAACTTAAGCTGATCAGGCGGGAGTAGAACAAAATCACTTGGGCTACAAAATTATCGAGTAAACAAGTAACTAAAAAGGCAATGGAGGGGCAAAGAATAATTTTCCTTACCCTTGTTTGGGGGTAAAACCTTTCTATACTATACATAAAGAAGAACTCTGATGCAGCTTCCTTGCCAGGGGAGTAAAGTTTTAATCTTTGATGATCCTCACTTTATTTTCCACTTGTCACTTGTCACTGTTGGATTTTATATATATTTTTTTGGTGATTTTAAACTTGTGGTTTTTGATCTTTGGGCTTTTCTAGACGGCTCAATATTAATGGGCTTTGCCTGAGAGTCCAAACTCATTTCTCCTCTACATGTGATGTTTAGTCTCACATCGAAAACTCATCACATGTAGAGTGGGTATATTAATTTCCTCTCTTGTGCATATATTGGTTAGGAAGTGAGAGCAAGACTTCTCCAATACACACATGAGTCGGGTTGGGCCACGCGCGATCTTGACTTGGCCCATTTGACATTTTTTTTTGTATTTAAAGTTTTCTTAGGAACTTGCTTCTTGGGCTATCCAAGAGCCTATCTTGGGAAGGGCCTTTGTGGGCTGTCCGAGAAAGAGCCCGTTGGAGCTTGTCTCCTAAGAGGTTTTGGGCTCTTTAAAAGGAGAATATAAGAGAGCTCAATAAGGACCCAAGCTACAATTTTTCTCCTCTCTAATTTATAGAAAAATATACTATGATTTACATTTTCAATTTTTTTCTTTGAGTTTCTATTTTGCTGGATCTCTGAAAGACGTTGGGTTCGCTATGCACCATTCCGGAGTCGTTGCCAACGGGATGGACAGTGGTCGTTGTATCGCTAGGGATGATTGCCGGAGCCTCGCACGTGGAGGGACAATCTCGCTTTTAGGACAGTGCTCACCTACGTCTTGACATTCACAGACTTCATCTAAACTTTATTTTATAATATTTTGAGTTTAAATTAAATTTAAATTATTTAAAAAAATTGATGTGAAAAGATAAATTTTTTCAACAGTCACATCTTTTTACCAATTTTTTTTACTATTTGGATTGATGTACTTGTAATTTAGTCGCAAAGCCACGTATAAATATTAGGGTTTTTACTCGACCACGAAAATGCTAAAAAGAGATTTGCCACCCAGCTATGTCATGGAAGATGATTCTAGATCTTTCTGAGGATAAAGTACCGTATCTAAAGTTAGGTAATAATTCTCTTCAATGTCATCGTAATCATCGACAACATAACTAATATTTCTAATTTTACTAAACTAACTTGCGCTCGAATCACAGTAACCTCTAATCGAATGTCCCCTCTACTCGAAAAAAAAAAAATAAAAATAATAATAATAATAATAATAATAATAATTGTTCTAGTTGAGTAGCTTACAATGATAGAGATAGCAGCTTATTTAAAATACTTTCTGAAGCGAACAAAACTTATTTCTAAATTTTTACTTTTTGTTATCAAATAAATTTTATTTAAAAATTAAAAAATAAATATGATACCAAACGAGATTTTTTATTTTTTAATTTTTAATTTTTAGAGCTGACAGTAGGGTGAAAAGAGGGTCCTTCAATTTGCCTGTCCTATTTCTATGCTTTTCAGGGTACACTGAGAAAACTGTACACGGAAATTACTGTGTTGTGCAAATTTACTGCCCCATATTTTGGCGCTTTGTGAGCAGTTTTAAAAGGCTCTCTAGTCCTAAATGTTTACATCTCAAATCTTTCTTGAAAAAAGCTTTTTGCTACAGCTGCTTTTCGTTATGTACGCTGTGAGATAGCACTTGGATCATTTAAGATCATAAGATTTTCACAGGAGCTCATTTTGCGCTCGCTATGATCTTCCGAGCAGGTGTTGTGTTGATGTATGAATAAATACGTGAGATAGATAGATGTTGTTCTTAATTAATAAATTGAAGAACATAGAATCAGTGATGTCGTTGTCACTGCAGCTGCAAGGTTTCTTTTAAGTAGTTCCAGTCAAAACAAGTGATTCAATGTGACAGTTTATATATTACAGTAAAATCAGCAATCTCATGATTTTAAGTTTAGTTTCAAGTGAGAAAAAAAAAAAAAAAATATAGAAAAATCAAAACTAATTATTAATTTTCAGATCATTTGACATTATCAAAGCTATTTTGTATAGAAATATAATTTTTTAAGCGCAAAAGCAAAAACTTTGTCGGTCCGGAGTTGTAGTAATAAAACTGCATCTAAGATGCGCACTTGGACTTATAATTCAGATACCTCTCGCTTGGATTTTTTTTTCCAAATAAAAAAAAAACACTTAGCAAACTAAAAATAGTTATCAGATAGTTTCAGAAATTCTTTTGAGCACAAGATCCTATGGTTACATGCCAACCGTCTGATCCTGTTTGTGTCACCATCTCCTCAACCTGCTTTTCATCTCAGCCGTCCGATTCTGAATCTCCTGTGAATGGGCCCAACACCTTTTGATCTCACTGATCCAAAGAGCTAGAGAGGTTTCTGATCCCTCTTTCAATCTTTAAAATTAAAAACATTTTTTTTAAAAAAAGAAGAGAAGTCATCGTTAATAGACGGTAAAAATTATGGAGACCCCCCTCAACTACAGAAAATATTGAAATTACGCCCTTTTTTTTTCTTTTTTTTTATTTCAAGTTAAAAAGTTAATATATTTAGTACAATTTCAAAAAAAGGCAGGGGCTGTGATAATTGAGGGGTTTTCATATAATTTTACCTACCAAATATCACATATCATATGTATTTTTTTTAATATGAGGGGGGCTTGAAGAAAATGACAAGAAAATAAAGTTAGGAAAGGACTAAGTTGGGTAAAACCGTTAAGGAATAAAGCTAAGCATGATAACTAAGAAGGACTTAAAGCTGAAAAAGAGAAAGAGAGAGAGAGAGAGAGAGAGAGAGAGAGAGAGAGAGGAGGGGGAAGTGAGAGAAAATGTATACTTTGCCCAAAGTACGGCTCTGGGAGATCTCCTTTGACTGCCTCTTCCTTCTCTCTCTCTCCTTTCACTTTGCTATTACTCCGTGTTAGATTCAAGCAGAAGTTTACTTAGATGAGACTCTCTATAATTTTTGAACCAACCAATCTATGATGTTTAATTACGTTGATCATGATAATCAGATACTCAGTTGATAATTTTATGATCACTTGAGCAGATATTTGATCACAACGAATATTTGAACCAGATAGATACAGAAGAACAACAGTTTATATCATGTTTACACATCTAAGCTTTTTATATATATATCTGACCGTCACTAGTGCGAGGTTTCAAATTTGAAGTCTAGTAGTTTTATCATTTTAATTTCTCTCGCAAAAAAAAGAAAAGAAAAGAGAGAGCATATTTCTTTGTTTTTACAAACACCATACAATATGTAACTTATTAAAATTGTAAAAAAATAGGTAAAAATGTGAAAAACTTGTTGATAAAATATATAAACATCGTTCGATGATACACACTATGGTCACTGACTATAGCAAAAAATATTAGAGTAGGAGATTCTAAGTTCGAGTCATGCCAGACTTCAAGAGTTAGTTATTTAATTAATTTCCTCCCATTTAAAGTTAAAAAACGACTGAGTGTAAAATCAAAATCTCTTTAAAGATTTAGTAGCTAATCGGGTCCAAAAGGGTGATAGTTTAGACAAGTTTTATACATTTTTACCAAAAGAGTAGGTATCACTGATCATAAATTATATATCAAAATGCATGCATAGTTTATAAAAAATCTAAAGGGAAATTACTTACTGCAGGGAATATTATTTAAGTCTAAAGGATTCTAATAATGTTAATATATAGTTCAAATTATTCTATCCATTAAATCCATTTGCCCAAAGTAGATCCAGGATTCTTCATCTTAGTGTGACAAAAGAGATTAATTAATGTCCACTAGATTAGGGAAATATTATCAGTAGTATGTAATTTAGATTCCCGAGAAGGCGGATTCCATTCACGCATAAGCCTAAATTGCTATTTTTAGTTGTACTTTTTTGTAAGGTAGTTAGCATTATCTGCAAGTTCGTTTGCGATATCGACAAACAGCAGCGTGCTCCGAGTTAGATTATTGATATGAGAAGCTCCAAAAAAAGACCAATTATTATTTTTTTATTATAATGGCTAATGGTTGATAATGCATGTGACAATGTGATCTATACCTCCACCAGCATTAATTAGCTAGTCTACTTTGGATCTAAACCTTTTTAATAATGCATGGTTGGTCTATTAGAGTATACTTTGCATGGTTGGTCTATTAGAGTATACTCAGTATACTCAGCAGCGCGAGAGGGTGTAGACTTTGATGAGATTTATTGGGCTGATGACTTTTTTTCTGACCGATTGAGTCGTGGGAATCAAAATGATCCTCTCAAGGTCCCATCGGTAGGAGATACGATCAGAGAGTCGCCTCCTCCTCCTCCTCAGCTGTTGGAGTAATGAAATCATGATGTTCTCATTGAATCAAAGTGTAAGTTGTCTCATCAAGATCGCATTCAAGCCCATGGTTTAGGGAAGGGGATCATCAAATGGATCTTACATACACAAGTGAGAAGGAGATTGGATGAAGGGTCTCTCTCACTCCCACTCTACAAGAGCATTTAGGAATTTGGGGCCCAAACTTTAGCAGCAACTTATGCACCCTCAACTCTTTTTGCTATTCAATTGACTCATATGGATTCTTTGAGACCCACAAGGGGCAACATAATCACAAGGAGAGGACACCTGCTCCTTCTCATACACATGCAATTCATTGAGTGTGTGTAGTCCCCCACCCATTCTATGCATGGAATTGTTGTGTGGAGTGTCAAGTCCCTAAAATTGGATTGGTTGGTTGGCAAATCAAAATAGGAAGATGCCCACAAAGGGGATCATAAGATGGATTAGCTAGATTTTGAAAAGCCATCACTAGACCCATACTCAGTGCATGAGGATCCTTCATTTATATTCACACACATAAAAGGGAGTCAAATGGCCCCCCAAAATGAGTAAGTGGGAGCTTCACTAGTGCAAGTGAGGTTTGTTGTTCGCCGTCCCCTCGCATAGTTTATGCCCTAATCAAATTGTTAATTAATGTAATGATCAATTCATAAGCTTTAGTTTTACATAATCTAACACTTCCTCCGCGGGGGACCGCTCACGGTCTCCGACGCTCCGGGCCTTGATAATCGAGGCCAATGGAGATTTTGCTTTCTAAAGCTTAGGTTATGATTGGAGGGGATTGGAGAGCTCACTGCGATTTCCGATAAATGGCATGGGGTTAATAGACTCAAAACAATTAATTACTTTGCATGATGAAGCTCCCCAAGATGAGACCTCTCTATCCAAGATCCTAAACTATGAGTGCAACCCATGTATGTACTATATTTGTAGTAGTGTGTCCTTGAACAACTAAAGTTAAACCACAATTTGCCCCTAGAAGCCCATAACATTTGTCCTATTGTTGAGCACACTTAGACATAGTCCTAGATCTTAAAAAATAGGGATTAACCGTCCCCAGTGCAAGTGGCAAAGGACCTTGAGACTTAAGTTCGAAGTCTAGTTGCTTCATATTTTTAGTTAAGTTTATTTCAAAAATAAACGAGACGGATAGAATGCTACATTTCTCTCTCAAAAAAAAAAAAAGAAAAGAAAATATTTGTCCGACAAACCCCTCAACCACAATCTTTTGTTGTGGGTGTGTGCTTAGTTCATGTGGGTGTGTGCTTAGTTCTTATTAAAACACTAGGGTTAGGGTTAGGCCAAGGACTCTAGAGAGTAAATTGTGACCCTGTTTAGTTGTTGGTAACTGGAGATAGCCCAAAATTCTAGGAGCCCTCTGATCTTATCCCACTCCTATTTTAAGGTTTCAAAAATACTCAAAAAGAGATTAATGGATCCAAAACCCTAGAGAGCCACACCCTTTTACCCATGCAAAAAAGGGAAAGGGAAATTCTCTAGGCAATCCCCCCCCCTAGCCCTAGCTTCCCTCAAGAATCCAAAACACTTCTTGCAATGTTTGAAATTTAAAAAACCAAAAAAAATTTAGAAGAGGGCAAGTGAGTTGCTAGGGAGAGAGAAATTTGTTGACACAAATTTACTCACAACTAAAAGAAAAAGAAAAAGAAAAATTAATCCATAACCAGTTGGCTAAAAATTTAATAATTGATATTATTTGAAACTTTAAATTCAAAACTCAGTTATTATATTTTTTTTTCTCGTATTTTAAACTTAAGCAAATTGACGCACTAACGTATTTGGATCTGTTATGAAATTAAATTGATATTGCAATAGCAAAGATACATAATATCTAGTCATAATTTGAATTTTTTAGTTCGGATAATATCAAAAGTAGCTTTGACAATATCACTTCCAATTTGCTATAAGGTATAATAATATTGATTGATTAAGTGTCTAAGGAATGCTATGTTCAACAGCTTTTGTTTACAGTTGATTCAGTAAATGATCAGAGCAGAACCTTCAGTCTCTTTTGATTGCTAAATGCTTTGTTACAGATAAGGAAGAGCAAGACAAGAAATAAAACCAAGTGTGCTCTAAAACTTTAAAAAATTAATTTATAAAACACAAAAAAAAATGAGGGAAAAAAAAAAAAAAAAAAAACTCTCTCTCTCTCTCTCATGCACACAGACACACAGACACACACACACATCTTTTTCTTTTTGTTTTCCACTTTAACTGCTTTTTCTCCTCAAGTCCTTATGGGAAGACCAAATGGAGAAGAGAGGGGAAGGTACATCAAGCTGACCGCGGGCAGGTGGGGTGTGGGTTTTGCAGACACTGCAGAGAGGTCCGGGCAGGGGCAGTTGCCAATTTTCAGTTTGCCCCCTCAACTATCCATAATCTACACCAAAACATGTCTCAAATATGAAAAAAAACCATTTTTTTTAAGCAGTCCCTGTTTTGGCCTTGGATTTGGGGTAAAAGGCCTCGATAGAGGAGAAGAGAGAGAGAGAGAGAGGGAGAGAGAGAGAGATAAAGAGAGAGAGAGAGAGAGGAGGAGGGGGGAGGGGTTCAACACTACACTTTATTCTCTTCAAAATTGGATACTTTGCTGTGCAACTGAGGAACGAGGTTTTGAGAATGCGAGTGTGGCTGCTACCGTTCCCTCTGAAATTGATCTCTTCCCCTGTTGATTAGCGCCCACATTGCTTCGTTTTCACCAAAAAGATCGAGTTTTGATCACCACCCGTTTCTCCAAATCGGTTCGATCGAAGGCCCGTTTGGAGAACAGGGTTAAAGGCGCCTCTTTTGCTTTTGATTTCGTAGTAGCCGATCTAGGTAGAGTGTTTTGGGGGTGGGGAATAGAACAACCCATCTCTTTATTTTGATCTATTTCTCTGTGGAAACAAGTGGGGAAATAGTGATTTAAGTGAGGTAGTAGTAGTAGTAGAAGAAGAAGAAGAAGAAGAAGAAGAAGTGGGCTTTTCCCCCCTCATTTTCCCTCTTCTTCTTCTCTTCCTTTTTTTTTTTGATCAATATTTTGGAGAGGTGGGGGGAGGGAGAAAACCAGTTTGGAGCTGTATGAAGGAGTTGTGAAACAATGAGAGATGAGAATTCAAAGAAAAGCAAGGTATCCTCTACAGAAATTTCCAATTTTTTTTTTTTTTTTTTTCCCAGATACTGTACATTTTCTCAGAAATTACTGATTTTTATCTGCTATTTTGCTTTTCTCATGTATTGTGTGGGAGCAGTTGTCCTGGTCTAAGTCCCTTGTTAGAAAATGGTTCAACATCAGGACCAAATCCCAGGACTTTCATGCAGATTATGTTGCTGGAAAAGGTATTGTTTTTGCATCATCTTTGTTCTCTCCCCTCCTGTGGTAATATTTATTCAGTTTTAGCTTCAAAATGTCAAAAGATCAAATTTTTGTGCAAGAAAATTATTCTTCAATACTTGTCCTTCTGTTCTTTCTCTATAAGATTCTGGTTTTGGTTGAAGAAGAAAAAAAAAGTAGAAAAAGATTGGAATTAAAGATTCAAACAACAACCTTTTGTTTTCTTTTTCTTACTGTTAATTGCTTTGTTCTTTTGCAGGAGGGGAGGGGGAATGGAGGACCAGCTTCTCAGAGAGGGAGGCATGCACAGTGAAAAAAAGCAGGACAGGTATAATGAATTTGGACCACTCTTAAACAGCTTTTCCCTTCAGCTGTTTTTTTCAATCTCTCTCTCTCTCTCTCTCTCTCTCTTTCTTCTGTTCCTTCAATATTCTCTCTACTATGTGAATAATCTAACACATGGCTCCTCAGAGAGGTTGCCGAAGAAGGGCGCGGATCGGCCTCGGCGAGGAAGGGTGGAATATGAAGCAGCTCCTGTGATAGATACTCAGGAGTATAGGTAACTCGGTTCGATTCCCTGAAAGAATATACTTTGTTTACGAAAGTAACTAATTGGTATGCCTATAACATATTACGGTATGTAGGGTGTTTGTTGCGACATGGAATGTAGGCGGGAAGTCGCCGCCGAGTTACTTGAATCTAGAAGACTGGCTCCTTTCTTCTCCTCCTGCGGATATATACGTTCTTGGGTGCGTTTCTACACATAGAATTTGATGCATTGAAATGTTAACTATCAATGGAATAGCTTATCTTAACTTCGGAAATCAAAAGCTTTTTTTACAAATTTGGTTTCGGCCATGTGGCGGAAAGCTAAAATGAGCTTCTAGGCCGATCAGAACCAAAGAACAATAGTAAGTTAAATTTTGTCCTCAGGTTCCAGGAAATCGTTCCTTTGAACGCGGGAAATGTTCTAGGCACGGAAGATAACGGCCCCGCAAAGAAATGGGTTGCCCTGATTAGAAGAACACTCAACAAGCTTCCTGGAACTGCCGTCTACGGCAGCTATCACACTCCTTCCCCTGTTCCCGACCCTATCGTGGAGCTCGATGCGGATTTCGAGGGCTCGTCGATGAGGCAGAAGAACTCGTCATTCTTCCACCGCCACTCGTTTCAGTCCCTTAGTCGTAGCTTAAGAATCGATGGTGATATCATGGTACCACAAGCGAGGCTGGACCGTCGATTTAGCGTCTGCGATCGGATCAGCTTTGGGAGTCGACCGAGCGATTTCGATGGCAATTTTAGATATAATGGGTCGTCGGACGATGAGAATATTGAGGGGGAGTCGCCGAGTACCGTTTTCTTCTCACCGATTCCGTATGGGTATGGTGCTCCGCCTTCTATGCAGGAAATGAATATGCAATCGGGAAACTCTAGGTAAGTTTTACGCTTTTAATTCGCTGGTTTCTACTCAATGTTTTCTACGTATTTTCATAGATCATTTCTTTTACATTGGCTAATCTCGTCGAGATAATGGTGAAGCTGACTTTATAATATGACAGGTATTGCTTAGTAGCAAGTAAGCAGATGGTTGGGATATTTCTCACGATTTGGGTGCGGAGCGAAATCCGAGATGATGTGAAGAACTTGAAGGTGTCTTGTGTCGGCAGGGGTTTGATGGGTTATCTTGGTAACAAGGTAAATCCCGCGTAAACTCTTTCGAATTCACATTTTAGTTTCTGGATGTTATGATGTGTAAGTTTCCTCGTTATGATATTTCCGTTCCGTTCTTATCAATTTCTTTTGCTCAGGGCTCAATATCGATCAGCATGTCATTGCACCAAACAAGCTTCTGCTTTATTTGTAGCCACTTGACCTCGGGACAAAAGGAAGGGGACGAGCTGCGGAGGAATTCGGATGTAATGGAGATTTTGAGGAAGACGAGGTTTCCGCGGGTTCATGGAGTAGGAGACGAGAAATCCCCCGAAACAATTATGGAACACAAGTAAGCCCATTCCTCCCCGCCTCTTTTATTTAATGCGTTAAACCCTCTCTTTCTTTCACTTTTCGATCGAAAGAAACAAAAAATGCTTTAAATTAACGATATTTTTCATTTCGTCGCAGTCGTATAATTTGGCTCGGGGATTTGAATTACCGCATCGCTCTTTCGTATCGCTCGGCCAAGGCTTTAGTTGAAATGCACAATTGGAGGCAACTTTTGGAGAAAGATCAGGTAATCTATTTATTTATATTTCTAATTCTTGCTTCTAAGCTTGATTTTGAATGTGTTGAATATCTTTCTTGGGGTTGGCGAACACCTGAGAGATTCGAACTTCTCTCTTTTACTTTTTTTTTTCTATATAACTAATATCTTGTTTTGGTTAAATAAAGCCAAGATTCTACTATTCTTCTCTTTATCTTTTATCGAGTATGATACCAAATCTTCAACTACTAATTTTTTTTTCTTAAACAGCTTCGAATAGAGCAAAGGTGCGGTCGCATTTTCTCGGGCTGGAGAGAAGGAAGGATATATTTCCCCCCCACATACAAATATTCAAATAACTCGGATCGGTATGCGGGGGACGACATGCACCCGAAAGAAAAACGGAGAACACCTGCATGGTAAAATCTTACTTGGTATTTTCCAGAAAATGTATTTTCGTTAATCGCTAAACCTTTTCCCGAGTATGTGAAGCTCATGAAATTCTTCGATTTCTTCTTTTGTAGGTGCGACCGGATTTTATGGCACGGGAGAGGGCTGAACCAATTGTCTTACGTTCGTGGCGAATCCCGATTCTCCGACCACAGGCCAGTGTACAGCATTTTCTCAGCGGAGGTCGAAATGATAAGCCGCTGCCGAATCAAGAAGAACATGGGTTGTTCAAGTTCGAGGGTGGAGGTTGAAGAACTCTTGCCGTACTCCCATGGTTATACCGATCTCAATTTCTACAGATGGGGTTGAACGTCGAGGATTTAAGGTGCGCTAAAACACGATTTATCTTCTTACATAGTCGTTTACTATGCTAAATTCTGAAAGTTTAGAGATTTGTTATCAATGCAGGGTGTTCTGCAGGACTTCAATACTCCGAATGAGCTTAAACTCTTTACGCTTTCGAGCTGCGGAAAATTTCTTTCTAGCCAATAGGTGAACATCTTTAAATGAACATTTTGTTCTTCTTTTACGTTTTCATATCTCGTGCTTGATTAAAACTCGCTATCCTTTACAAGTTAAGCAAACTTTTGCTACTTGGTAAATGCTCGGACTCGAAAAAATGCATCGAATTTTATCGATTTCTTTCGTGCAGGTAACAAAGAAGATTTTGTCCAAAACTAACACAAAGGTAATACCTTTTTCCCCACCAATTTTTTTCATATATTTTTCTTCAAATGTTTCGTCAGATTGTGGATCAACTCTCAGAAATTTCTCCTCTCCTTTGATACAACAACAGGAAAAATCCATGTAATTTTGCTGCTAACTTCATCATCGTCGTCGAGCCCACAAATACAGTAAAAAGGAAGAGTTGTATTCTACAATAACTTCGTCGCAAACTAACTACATCACTCGACTTGGTCAAATCGCCTATCGAAGCCTTCTAACTATTCACATCAGGCAAAATCAGTTGATGACAGGGATCAGGCAATCATCGAAGCCGACACATAAGATTATCGAGTAAATAATCGCGTGCGAGTGGGCTATTATGTTGTACCCTTTAATTATGATACATGACATGATTCTTCTGAACTAGTTGTAGGGATTTTTTTTTTTTTTTTTTTTTTTTTTTTTTTTTTTTTTTGGGTAATGTGAGAAGAGAATGGAAGACTTACAGGAAAATAATCATCTGTACAGCTTTTCTCTTTGTTTTAATTTTTTTGTTCCTTCTTTTATTTAATTTTGGAGAAGTTTGGAATGAGCTTTGCATTCATACTCAATTGCCACTGTGTTAAAAGAATGTAGTCATTATATGTTTGCTCAGATGGTGTGGTGCATATGGTTCTTAATTTTCTTTTACAGTGCTTCTTTTTTTGTTACAGAGATTGTAAATATAAAGTGGTAAAAATGACAGATCTTGTGGGCAGATCTGGGGACATGAATTTTGGGGAGTTAAAAAAGGGTTCAGAGGGGGTGGATTAAAATATATGGTTTTTTTTTTTTTTTTTTTTTTTTTCCTTTATTAAAGAGGAAGGGGTGTGAAAGGGACGTGTCACAAGGCCATTGGTCCAATTTATGGACTAAAATAACCCTGGATCTTGCAACACTACCAGGGACCAAAAGTGAGAATTTCAAAAGGAAATGCTTGTGAATTATCTAATATTATAGTTAATTATTCAGTAATTTATCTAGTGCATTGTCATGTGCAGGGCATGTGATTGATGAGAGAGAAAAGCCAAATTGATGAGTAGCTGTTGCACTGACCATTGTTTTATTTATTTATTTTTTAAAGTAGATCTTGATTACATTATCCTAGAGTTTTGAAAAATAAAATAAGCACATTTCTATATTAAGAAATAAGGAAAAAATATAAGTTATCTTCAAAATTAGAGAAAAAGAAATATAAAGTTAACAGTTTTCGAATCTAAAAATAACAAAGTAATCAAGCTTATGAACGTAAAGTTCATAATATATATATATATATATATATAAAAGTAATGCTTCTATACACTGATTCATTCATTTAAATCTAGTCATTTACTTTTAAATAATAGTAATCTATTCAACAAATTACCAACCAAAATCAATTGTAGGGTAATATTAAAAAAACACTAATAATATCCAACAAATATTTGTTTTCTTATTTAATTTTGTTACTTACCAAATTAGATAGTGTCTAATTTGATAAGCACTAAACCTTTATAAATTTGAATTTGAAATTTAACTTCGATTAAAATTTTATATTTATAATTTTAAATATAAAATTTTTATTTTTTAAAATTAATTTCAAAATTTAAATTCAAATTCAATTTGTATTGTTTATATATAAACCCAAATTTAATTATTTATTTATATATAAAGTTTTTATTTTTAAAATTAAATTCAAAATTTTAATTTTTAAATTTTTTAATTTGAAATTAATTTGCAATATTACTTATGAAACCAACTTCTTACTTTAAATCGAAATTAAAATTTTAAATTTGAATCGAAAGTAAATAAATTTTTTTCTTACTAGTCGACTACCAAATTTGATAGTGCCCTAAAATTTTTTATTTTCTTACTTAATTTGGATACTTACCCAATTAGATAATAGCTAATTGGTTAAGTAACTAACTCCTCAATACATAGATTAAATTTGAATTTAAATTTAATTTGAAATATAATTTTTTGATTAAAAGTGAATCAAAATTTTTATTTTTAATTTGTATTTTTTTATATTCAAGAAAATCTTGAATTTGATTAAAATTGTGTACTTTCAAGTATTAAACTAATAATTTGAATTCAAAACTTATTATTTATTTAAATATATAGTTTTTCATGTTTGAAAATTAAATTCATAAATTAAATTTGATTTTAATATATACTATCAGTTATAAACCCAACTTTAATTATTTATTTAAAATTTAATTTGCACTATATACAACTTATAAAACCAACTTCTTACTTAGAATTGAAATTGAAAATTTAAATTTGATTTAAAAGTTTTATTTGAATTCAAAATATATTCAAGAATATTTTGAATATGATTCAATTTTAAAATTTATAAGTTTTTTTTAATAATAAATTCATAATTTGAATGTAATTTGAAGTATTAACAAGAAGCTAGAAGATGAATTTTCTCTTCAATAGAAGTATATTTAGGAAACTAATAATCAACACATTATGAATAAATTTAGAAATATTACTCAAAAAAAAATAAAAAAAGAAAATAATATAAACAAAAGCAATCATCCAGATTACATCCTTGTCCAACTTTCATCCTCCAACTCACAGCGAAATGTCCCTCTCTTTGAGTGAAAGAAGTTCTTAGTTGGCAAAGATCATAGCAAGAAGACGAAAAGATAATATTAGAGAAAACGATAGATAAAATTAAGCAAAAATTCGAATCTACTGGTCCTATTCTGGTAGGATACCTGGCCAAATAGCAAGAAGAATAAAAAGTTGGTTGAGAGGGAAAGATAGGGAAAGAGAGTGAAAGAGAAAAAGTTGCACTAATTACCATTGTGTTTTAGGGTTGATTAACTATAATTTGTAGACAAAACACATTAATATCCTAATGAATCTTTATCTTTTGATAGATAAGTTGGTAAGATCTTATCCAATATACCATACAGTTCGTATTGTTGGAAATAATTAATAATCCAAACTTAATTTAAAATTTAGTAAGAGATAGAGTTTATTCAAATTATATTTAAAAATTTATTTGTAATTATCTAAAGTAAAATTTAGATTTATCATTTGTCATGATTAATTTGATAGCTATATATATCTAGGCCTAGGCGTGGTAATTAGATGTATGGTGCCACAGTAGAGATGGCTGCATAACGTTGTGTAATTAAATATTTCTTAGTAATAAAGTATTTATTCTTCTTTAATATCTTTTTCTTTATATTATTGTATTTTAAATTTTTATATCCTGAGTTACATATTCGATATCAGCATGAATACCGGTTTCAACAATTAGTATTAGAGTCGCTAATACCGGTTTCAACAATTAGTATGGTTTCAACGGGTACCGGTTTCAACAATTAGAGTATTAGAGTCGCTGATACCGGTTTCAACAATTAGTATTATAGATTTTTTTTATGCTTCCAACACATATATTTAACAAATTAAATTAATATTGGAGTAAAATTTAAAATCTCCATTTATTATTATTTTATTACATGTTATTTATTTATTCATTTATTATTATTTATTATTTATTTATTTATTTATTTTTTTTGGTGTGTTCTGTTTCTTTTTCCAAAAGGGAAGGGAAGAGAATGAGGGTCGAAAGTTCGACTCCCAACGTTCATCTTCCTCTTGATATTCACTCCATTATTTTTTTTACCACATGAAAAAGAAAGAATCATGATTTTGTAAATTAAAAATCGTGTTTTAAAATCGTGTTTTTCTTCTTTTTTAATTCTATTTCATTTATACTGGGTGTTGAAAAAACCTTTGTCAACCTCATCCACGATTGTGCTCGCGAGAAGAAAAATTCCGATCGTACCTTGAGGTGATGTTCTCGGTTAATCCTGCACGTAAGGACGGGAATACACCTTAAGGTGATGTTCTCGATTAATCCCGCACGTAAGGACGGGAATACACCTAGCGTGTGAATCCCGCACGTAAGAACGGGAATACACCTTAAAGCAGTACTACGCATGCTTCCGGATCAATCAAATATTTTAGATTATTTACGTTTATCTGTAATTTTAATTTTATCTTGTCAAGAAATTAGTTAGATATTAATTATAATCAAATTCTGCATAGATTTTTCCTAACAATCTAAGGTGTATCTCCCGTTTGATTGTGATTAAAAATCTAACGAGTGCTAATCCTTTTTAAAATTATATTGCATATAATTTTATCTGATAAGTTTGTTGTTTGTTTGAAAACATAACTTAAATATTTCGAGATTAGTATTAAATTTTAATTGCATATTTTTATGGTTTAACTTCCATGCATATTTTTATTTATATATAATTTAAGGTATACTACGGTTAATATAAAAAAGAAAAAAAAGAAAAAAAGAAAATTCTTTTTGCTTCAAATGAGATTTGAGCCTACAACTATAGTTTACCAACTCTATTATTCAACTTTTATTTTCATTATTTCTTCTTATAATTTTATACATTGTTTGTAGTGTATTTGTTGGTTCCATTTATCCTTTATATCCGAAAACATTTAATTAAAAATTAAACTATTAATTTGTTTGGACATTTGTTTACTATTGAACCAATTTCGATAATTTTTTTTTATTAAAACTTGAACCTTAAAATATTCTGATTGTCTATGATAATAATAAGAATAAAAAAAAATTTATTGAACTTTTTTTTACAGCTCATCCTTGCTAGTCTTAAATTTTTTTTTATTCCCTCAATTAGATTATCTAAAATGGTTCAAACTTAGATACCTATCAAGCTATCTGTCTACTGGACAAATTATCTCATTCATTTTCTATATTTGCTTATCAACTTAGATGAATCCAAAGAACTTTTAAAATTAGGTTTGTGTAAGACCTGCAAGAAAGAGGAGGGAGAAGATGGTTAGAAGGGTGTAATAGGAGTAGGGAAAAAGCTTCATAAGGAAAAAATTTCTTGATGAAAGGAATCAATAGGACTAAGATCCTAAAGTTATCGAGGGGAATGGGATTTTGCCCATAAAGGGCCTTCATGCAGTGGGAACCTAACATTTATGATAGAAGATCTCTTAAAAAAGGTTTAATATGGCAAAAACAAACTATCAGGTTGGTCAAAGAGCACTTTCTACAGTTTTATAGAGGAGCTTTAGCTCCTATCCTATCTCTATGATGAGTAGTGCTCTGTGTAGTGGTTGAGCTTGAGTTTATAACTCTTAATAGGATCCAATACGATAATTTCTGCGAGGTGTGACTCTACACAGTTCCATAGAGTAAACCACCTATATAAGAGTATCCGTATATGGCCGCGGCTATGAGATGTTGGGTCATTCATAGAAACTCTTATGAAAAATAAAGAGACTGTGCATGACCATAAATGCACAGACTCGCGGCGGAAAATTCTGTACTGTGTGTGTGGTAGCTGAAGTCGGTCAAAGGAACGTAGTTAAAGACCTGTTTCACTCCGATTCATTTTGATGGAAGTTGTTTACACTAAGTGAGGTTAAGTCATTTAAAGACACCTGGCCTATTGCATAGTATAAACACCCAGTATTTTTTAATGTTAATTTTGATGTTAATTTTTTGTTTTTGAAATTTTGAATTTTGTGAAAAATTGTTGGAGTAAAATTCAAAATCTCCATTTATTATTATTTCATTACATGTTATTTATTTATTAATTTATTATTATTTATTTATTATTATTTATTATTTATTTATTTATTTTTTTTAGCGTGAAAGAAAATTTAACAGAATATTCTTTCCGTTCTGTTTTTTCGCCTAAAGGAAAGGATGTTCTGTTCCATTTCTTTCGCCAAAAGGGAAGAGAAGAGAACGTGGGTCGAAGGTTCGACTCCCAACGTTAATCTTTCTCCTGACACTCCACTAGTTTTTTTTACCGCAGGAAAAAAAAGAGCATAATTTTATGAATTAAAAATTTATTTTTCTTCTTTTTCAATTCTCTTTCATTTATACTGGGTATTGAAAGAATCTCCGTCAACCTCCTCCACGATCGTGCTCGCAGGAGGTGAAATTCCGGTCGTACCTTGGAATGATGTTCTCAGTTAATTCCGTACGTAAGGACGGAAATACACCTTAGGGCAGTGCTACGCATGTTTCCGGATCAATCAAATATTTTAAATTATTTGCGTTTATCTGTAAGTCCAATTTTATCTTATCAAGAAATTAATTAGATATTAATCATAATCATAATCAAATTCTGTATAGATTTTTCCTAGCAATTAAGTGAGAGATAGTCCAAGTCATAATGAATTTAAAATGTGTACTTGTTAGTCATTATGCTCTCTCAAAGTATCCTGGTAAGAGCTAATCCATGGATAGGTATAAGAAAAATAGTGTTTGTAGAATTAGATTAGAATAGTAAAAATAAGAGCAATTATAATTTTAAAATAATAATTTTTTATCTAATTAATTAACATAAAAATATTAATTAAATAATAATTCAGCTTATTTAATTAACTATTGCTAGATAATAATGAGTATTGTTAATAAATAATTTAATTAACTATAAATAATTTAATAGATTAATTAGTTAATTATTAAAATAATTAGATTAGTGAAAATATTAGATTAATTAAGGAGTTAACATAATAATTAAGAACGATACTACTTTACTATCAATAGTATCAAGCATTTTGTACTATTGAGTTTCTGGCCATTGGATGAAAAAATATGCGATTAGAATTATAGTGGTCCCCTAATAAGGTTTAGTGGGTTGTTGAAAAAATAGTATAAATTATAGGGGATCATTATAATTCTAACCGCATATCCCTTCATCCAATGGTCGAAAAGCCAATAGTACCAAATAGAACTATTGATAGTATAGTAGTCCGACTCTAATAATTAGAATTATATTTATTTTAATTAAACTTATTATCAAGTGGGAATAAATTTATTTTAAAAAAAAGTTTGGAACAGAGTAGTTTCAGTCTTATACCAATTTGTTTCAAAAAGATAAAAACTGTTATTCCCATTCATTATCAAACGCGTTTGGCGGAACAAGTATGAAACAAGTCCTTATTCGCCAACCAAACAGTGCCTTAAGGATTGAATCTGTGAGCCAAAAAATGTGATATATTTAATGAAACTCATTCAACTAAAAAGTTTAATCCTATCAATTTTGGACCTGCTAGTATATATATGTCAACCCTTTATACACTTATTAATTATCCAATATACCATTATATATTGACATGTAAATTTTTTAAATCTTACATCCACCTATCCAAAGAATCATTTTTTTCACACTAGTCTTATCCATTTTTTTTTTTAATAAAAAAATAAAAAAAAAGATTTAGGATGAATGGATATAAAATTTACACTTTTTTTTTTGAATATACAAGTAATATTTTTTTTCTTTATATGAATTTTAGGAGGCAAAATCTTGAAAAATCAAAGATGAAAAGAGAAGAAGTTATGGTACTATTAAAAAAAACCATAATATTTTTTTTTTTGAGAGAAATATAATATTATCTCCACTTCGTTAATTTTTTTTTAAAAAAAATTTATTTAAAACTGTAACGTAATTAGTTTTCGAACTTAGAACATATATAGAATATCAACCATAATAATACTATTAAGAGCAATGTTATATTTACACCTGCAACTAAGATGTAAATTTTATACTTGGTTTATCAAAAAAATTCTTATACTTTTAATAATCTTATTAACATATTTTTTAATACTAAAAATAAAAAAATTGGACCATAGAGAGTACAAGATTTATTATTTACAATTAGGTGTATATATAGATCACATTTTAATTCTATTGAAAACCACTATTAAATCACAATCATGAATCAATTATTAATGTACGAGAAAAAAATATCT
Organism: Tillandsia leiboldiana; assembly: GCA_029204045.2. Lineage (NCBI taxonomy): Eukaryota > Viridiplantae > Streptophyta > Magnoliopsida > Poales > Bromeliaceae > Tillandsia > Tillandsia leiboldiana. Next base: position 1,363,513 of record CM055065.1, read on the forward strand.
ACATCAAATCAAAATCAAATGAACTTTCACTAGAAGAAAAACTCAAACAAAATTATTAGTGACATCTGATAGGCCAAATCACAAAGCAACACAAATCAATCACGTTGCTTTTTTAAGATGTTCATGGCACATCCAAATTAATTTGTTGCTTGTAAACAAGTAGACGTTTCACCAAGCAACATATGGACTCAGTTGATTTGATCTAAATTCAGTTGATTCAACAAAATTAATCATTTTACTGTAATTAGTTTGTACCAATAGTTCTTTCACATGATTAGCACAAATCGAACACGCTCTAAACGTTTATGTTATTGTGAGTGTAACACGTGTCCTTACTAAGATCAATGGCTTGTCCTATGATGTGACTCACACATAGGTGTTCAAATCATAATCCAAACTACTATTCAAAATTTAATTTTTTTTAATAAAATACTTTTTGTATATTTCTAAAAGAGTTTACATCTTACACTTTATTCATCCAAAAATAAAATAAATTTTACTGGCTACATCGAAGTGACAAGCAGAAAAAATCCCACCCTTGAATGGATGGAGTGGCCAGTAAAATTAATGTAGCCATTAATTTAAAGAGTTTTAGAATTATAATTTAGTCATTAATTTAAAAAATTTTAGAATTACAATTTAGACATTAATTTAAAGAGTTTAATTTGTTTAAAAAAAATTAAAGTTTCTTTAATTTAAACATTAATTTTATATTACAATTTTAAAAAAATTAATGTACTTAAATATTAGATTTAATAGAAATATATGGTATAATTCAAATTTATTTTTAGAATAGAATTGTACGGGCTAAGTTAAATTAAATTTAAATAGTAAAATTTAATTTTTTTAAATAATAAGATCATATATTACAATTTAGGCATTAATTTAAAGAGTTTAATTTGTTTTAAAAAAATTACAGTTTCTTTAATTTAAACATTAATTTTATATTACAATTTTTTAAAAAATTAATATACTTAAATATTAGATTTAATAGAAATATATGGTATAATTCAAATTTATTTTCAGAATAGAATTGTACGGGCTAAGTTAAATTAAATTTAAATAGTAAAATTTGATCTTTTAAAATAATAAGATCATATATTATAATTTAAAATATAACTAGATAATAAATTTATAGTTTTACAACCTAAAAGTTTAAACAGGCAGTTCATACATAATGGGCATTTATGTCATTTAAAATATCAACTTACAAAAAAATTTACTAATGCATTTATTATTTTTTCTTAAAGATATCAACTGATAATGCATTTATTATTTTAGTGAACCATTTTTTTACGAATACAAATTATGTAATAGTAATTTTATTTAAACCATCCAAAATTGCATGTGAATGAACTGAAAGTTTCAGAGCTTATACAAGGTGTGCAATATTGATGATATATACTCAGTTGACACAATAATATTTAATCTGGAGATTTGACTACGAGGAATTAGTAATTATGTGAGTAGAACTCTCAATTATAGATAGTTCTTAAAATTCCGTCTTAACTTTATGAATTCACACTCACCAAATTTTAAATTTTTATTTTTAGTTTTGAGTTCTACCAGTTATTTTAATTAAATTTCTTGATTAAATTTAATATTAAATTGCACTTCGAAATTTTTTTTTTGTTTTTCATTAGCAGAGCGAGAAAAATTATTTTTCAGTAATAAATCTCTTCATGAAAAAAAAAATATTTTGCCTAAAATAAAACGTAACAAAACACTCTTATTATTGAATAGATAATTAGTTAATACTAAGATAGAATACAAACTAAATACAAGATAAATCATTAAAAAAAAAAAAAAAAAAAGACTAAAAGTCATAAAAACCACAAGAATGAACTCCTTAAAATTGAAACCAGAATATATCATTACCGTCCTAAAGATTGAAACAAATAATAATAAAATTATAAAGATGAAAAAAATAAGAATACAGTTAGTATAATTTTTTGAAATAAAAAAGATTGATGATGAATAAATTATTCAAAAAATTTAAAAAATTAAAATAATACTAGGCATCTTATCCATTTCAGCCTTAAATAAAAATAACTAGCAAATTAAATAAAAAAAAGTAATCTAATTTTTTTCCTTATTTTTTTTTGAAAAAATGAAAATTAATAGATTCCTAAATTCTAATTTCTAAAAATAATTTTCTAAAATTAAAATTATTTACAATATATTAAATAAAGATAATTAAAATATTACCATTTAAGATGATAACTAAATTGGAATATTTAAAATTTATAATCTTTCCAAAAATAAAAATTCTCACTAAATTCAAAATTTTAAAATTTATAATATTTACAATAATAAAATTTTTTAAAATAGAGAGAAAATTACTTAATTATCCTTGAATTAAAAGACCAAAATAACTCTATACCTCCCTCAAAATGACATGCTATTGCAGGTCACCACTTAAAAAAAATCAAATCTGAGCCGTTAAACAGGTATATATAGATGAATTGTAATTAAAAAAAAAAAATATAGGAGTATGGCTCATATATATATATATATATATATATATATATATATATATATATATATATAGCTAGGTTGGAATACTATTAATAGTATCAAGTCATTAGTGCTATTAAGTTTTTAACCCATGGATTAAAAAAATGTGTGGTTGAGATGATAGTGGGCCCTTTGGGTTTAATAGGTGGTTGGAAAAATAGTAAAATCTAACGGATGAAAATGATTAAAAGAGTTGATCTAAGGGTAGAAAATTTGATAGTACCAATGACTTTGTACTATTAATAGTATATTAGTCAGACTCTCTCTCTCTCTCTCTCTATATATATATCTTTATGAGTAAAATTTTTTTGTACTCATAAGTTTTCATCCCTTGGATGAAGAATTGTGCGGTTAGGATTATAATAGTTTCTAAGATTTTTACTATTTCCCTAACAACCTAGTAAACCTTAGAGGGACCACTATCATCCTAACCGCACATTTTTTTATCCAAAGGTGAAAAAGTTATGAGTACAAAGGGTTTATACTTATAAGAGTATAGTAGCCCTACGCTATATATATATATATATATATATATATATATATATATATATATATATATATATATATATATATATTATTAACAGAGTAGGACTTGTGTGTTTTTAGAAGCATGAAGCCCTCTGTATTTCCAACTTCTTTTCGATATTGAGACTTCCTAATTGACGATCCGCTCTGTTAAACTTGATCTAGAATATTTGAAATACCTAGAAAATAAATATCATAATTTTTCGATATCATTTGCCTAATGATTAAAGCTGCTCAAAATTAACGGTTGAAAATTATAAAAAAATTTCTATCAAAATTTTATATAATTTGAATATTTTTACACCGTTAAACTTACAAACAGCTCACTACGACCATTAAATGTACTAATGATTAATTTTGAGCTCTTTTGATTACTAAGCAAATGATATTTAAAATTCATAAAATTTAATTTCTGAATCTTTTAAATACTCTAAATCAAGTTTAATAAAATCGTTTGTCCATTCAAAAGTTTAAATTCTATATATTTCTAAAAGCATACAAGTCTAGATCTTATTAATTATCATTCTCCCATACTATTACTTTTCTTACTACCACATATTTATAGTAAAAATGTACGTGGGAGTGGGGGATCTTTTGGTGTAAACCTTATATAAGAGAGTACGTACGTATGCAATGCAACACGAGTCCGAGGTCGCGTCACAGGTTTACACGTACAAGGTGACGCGAGCTAAGTGTCACCTGTCAGAGTAGAAAAGAAATGGTTATTAATGTAGTATTCACATATTTTATTATAATTTAAATAATATATATTTTTATTATATTTTTTCTAATATATATATATATATATATATATATATATATATATATATATATATATATATATATATATATATATATATATATATATAATTCACTGAATATTGATGTCCTGCTGTGATTTCTATATAGTAAACTTCTTTCTATCTAAGCTATTTCAAATTTATCTCCAAGTTTGCATGTTACGAGACACACGGTCACGCGTAAACAATTAGAATACAAACAAAAGAACTTCATTATTATTAATTTATTTTTGATGATAAAATTTTTAAATCGATAATTGGTATTGTTGAATATAATCTAAATCATTTAAACTATCTAAAAATTAAATTTTATAATTTTTTTTTTCTTGTCCATCAAGCAAACACAAAAATGAACAGTTAAAAATAAAATTCGTTCAAAAAATAATGATAAAAATTTTGTAATCAAGATCGAGGGTATAAATCATATTTAAAATAGTTTTTTAAAAAAAGTAACCAAAATTCAATTGATTTAATCCTAAATCATCTCTCTATCTCTCTCTCTCTCTCTCTCTCTCTCTCTCTCTCTCTATATATATATATATATATATATATATATATATATATATATATATATATATATATATATATATATATATATATATATTATCCCTTAATCCAATGGGTAAAAAATTGATAGCACCAATGACTTGTTGTTATCGATAGTATTCCACCCTAATTTTATATGACTATATATATATATATATATATATATATATATATATATATATATTATATATAAAGAGAGAGAGAGCTTAATTATATGCTTTTAAAAATACAAACACATCCATATTTTATGAATTTTTTATCATTAAATTTGTATTGAAATTTGTGTTTTTTTTACTTTATCTTTCTCTCTCTCTTTAGTTGATTTTACAAAAGTACAAATAAAATATGCTTGTGAATTTTTTTCTTTTTCTTTTTTTAATTGACTTTATAATAACACAAATCTCAATACAAATCAAATAATAAAAAATTCACAAGTATAGCTCTCTCTCTTTCTCTCTCTCTCTCTCTCTCTCTCTATATATATATATATATATTTTTTTTTTTTTTTTTTGTTATAATCTTTCTAAAAATTTAAAGCTTTGCACACTGAGTATTCTGTGGGACTAACTATAAACTAAACTTTGGCACTATGTTAAGAGGGTTCAAATCAAATCCAAAAACCTTATAAAAAAGTAATGAATTAATGAATGAATGCATGAACAAGATAGGCATCAATAAATGGGGGGAGGGTGGGCATTGCCAGATGCGGATTGATTTGGCGTGTGCAGCAAGTAAGGTTTCGTCAGATTATAAGAAGATCATATATCCCGGACGAGGAGGAGCAGCATTTATGATTTGGTGATGTTACCGGGGGGACAGGGTGCATGATTTGATGCTCGCTCTGATGCAAACATACGTTCAATCTCTCTCTCTTCTCATGCATGCGTTAGCAAAATTTTTTCCTTTCCCTTTTTCTTTTTTTGTCGAGCGTTGCAAACGCATGACGTACGTATCCTCTCTCTCTCTATATATATGTATATGGTGTAGTACAACGTCGAATCGTCGATCATGTTGTTGTGACTCTGAAAGAAGAGAAAGAGGATGGTGGAGTACTCGGGTGTTGGGTACGCGTGGGTCAAACCCCCCCAGAACCCAACGGTGGGTACTTTTTCCTTGCATGTGTCTTTTGCTCTTTCCATCCATTCTCCTCCTTTTCTTTCATCACAAGTGAAAATAAAAAAATCCGGTAAAAACTCTTTAACAAATTACTTGGTAAAGATTCTATTTTAATAGCGCATCTTATGTTACTGTGTTTTTTATCTCAATCGAACTTATAATTAGATAGAAGGCTACATACATCCTGTGATATGATCGGACGATGAAGAGTGTGCGCGTTGTAACATACCGAATCTTATTCAATTTGAGCTTTTGTCGAAGTTTTTTAGATTATAGCAGTTTATTATGTTGGTTTAAAATGATCGGTTAGTCAGATTGAACCGAATCACGTTTAAAATAATGTGAGGCAAGATTAGACCGTGTCATGCTCGAAATAACATGGGTTTACATTTAAAAAAAAATAATTGAGTATTTCTAACCGCTCTAGTTTTTAAGATAAATAATTAACGCCAACGATCCACGTATTATACTTTTGCAGATACTTGTCTCTTTCAAGCTAGGTTATCACTTAGCCTGGTCCGAGCCAAGTGCAATATCTCAGGGGTTCTTGCCCTCGCGGTGGTATCTAGCTAGGTCCCTATACAGTGGCCTTTTGATGCAGGGCTCAGAGACCTGTTTAGCTCTCCTATAGGTAGGTGTTCACTGATATTCAACCAAGTGCCATCTCAATCGTACTATCACCAGAAATAGAAATATTACATTAAAACATCTGGCGCTAATTTTCTGTCTAGGGCATGCAAAAGTAGGAGCTCAGAATTGGAACTAGTGTTTTGGTTGCTCAAAATTTTATTTAGTTATTTAAGCTTTCCACCGCAGCAGAATCTCCCAACTTGTTTTATTTTATCAAATCCTTTACTAGAGGCATGTAGTAGTAAAATGAGCTTCCTAAACAGAGGGACACCTGATTTGTCTATTTCGAGAGTGGGGACCAAAGCTGCAGGTAAGTTGCGCCAGAATCCAGAGTGACCAAAGCAGATAAATTTGAGTACAAGTGAATTCATAGTTTTGGAATTTATAGGTGAAACTGTTTCGAGGCTTATCTTTCACTGGGACACAGTAACCATCAGTGTGAGCATCCAATTGACATGTAGTTTGCTATGAATATAAATATCAATGTAGATTTGACTGCTAGTATGTATTCTTATTGAGAATAGCATAATACAGCCTTACATGGTTGTCCATTGCAGGATTTATATCACAATAATGAAATAGATTCATGATCCTTCTTAGTTTCAGCTTTGATCTGTTTCCGCCCGCTCAGCACACTCATCTCAGGACTGCATGTGTAGGCTTGTAGAATCATGTGAAGTATCATCAATGTAGCAACTTCTACATGATATGAGCAACTTACTGGACCTAGTTATATGTGTCTGACAGGTAACTAGTTGGTAAAAAAGCAAGAATCGCTACAGCTGAATGGGAAATCATTCGATGATCATCGTCTCAGTTCCAATTTCCAAATTCTAATCACAGGTGTCAATAAAGATTCGAAATGTTGAAGCATCAGAGCATGCTTTTTATACTTGATATACTTTTCTGCCAGAACACAAGGACGTATTTTACGTACGTGTATAAATACGATGTCATTCAAAGTCCAAATCTACTGGTTTCGAGAATCCAAAATGAATCCTCGCTCGGGAGTTCTCAGAAATGAATTCCACAGGATACATTGCAAAGCACTTTGATTTGTATATTTGGAGAGTACGCTATATGATGCTTTTCTCTCTTTCCTGGCCCCATAGAAATGCTGTTTCAGTATGAAGGTTATTTTTGTCGTCGATGCAATGTTGTTTCTCAACTAATGAAAGATGACACTATTTGTAATCCAATATATAATGAGCTCAAGGAGATCCAACAAAAGATACTTGGAGCAGTTAACTAAAACGGAACTTAGCAATATCAATTACTAGTACCAGTTCACAGAGTCTTGAAATGAGGTAATTAAATAGGAAAACTTGTTTTACTATCATTAAACATCATCTTTGACCTCTAGCTAACATGAGTATCTCAATTAATACACAAAGATATTGATGTCTGTATCAACATGAATATTACCACTCTCCCATGGGGAATATACTCTGTGTGTTTCTGTTGAGTCTGATATCATATATGAGTATTAATACCCGCTCGGCTTGTAGACATAATCACAGATGTTCTCCCCCAACTAATTGTTATGCATCAAAATAACTTCCGCATATCCACATTGTAAAAAGAGTATGCATATAAATCATAGATGTACGCAGTTAGGACTCACTACATGCGCATGTCTCGTATGCAAAAGCTGTTGTTCTGTTTTTGCAGCTCCCTCTATAATTAAGCTGCTTATAAAGGACACTATGCCTTTCCTGTACCTTTTTATTTGGCTATTGTTTTCTTAAATCAAGAACAGGAATTGCTACATACTTGCAGAAATTATGAATTGAAATTAAACGTTAGAAATTTAGATTTACATTATATGTAAATTGTGTGCCATATTTTCCCTATATTGGTAACCATATCTCGTGATTTGAGTGTGTTCCTTTCATGGATGTATCCAACCGAGAATCCAAATTTTCTTAACATTTTAGACAAGATATAGATTCATTTCTCTAATACATCTACAGTTCTACAATAAGATCAACGACAGTGCAGTTGGCAATGCAAAAAAAAAAAAAAAAAGATCTACGAGTACGGATAGAAGTTTCTGCTAATTTATATAAATGTACTGCGGCAAGCTATATTTCAATCTCAATCAAATCCTCTAAAAATTTGCCGATCAACAGACGTGAATCCAATCAAACAAACAAGGAGCAGTATATGCATTTACAGTGATAATTGTTTCTTCTAACTTCACAACTAACTATTTATGAATTGAAATATCTCAAGCAACCATTGATGGATGCAGCAACCATTCAAGAATATGGCACATTAGCATGAAATCACAAGGGTGTATGTTGCGAAGAAGAGGATAAAGCACGAACCCTTAATGTGAAAATCCTAGTTAGTCAGCTGCACGACTCATCGCTTCGATAATAAAGAATGCGAGGACAGCAAAAATGTGCGCCGTTGCACTGGCCAGCAGCGATTGGGCTGACGCATCCGGCCGTGGTTGTGCTGCGAGGTCGGGCTCCAACGGTTTTGGACATGCTACAGGGGCTAAGCATGCAGGTACATGTAATAGAGGTATAATTGCATGTTTCTAAGGCTTAGAATGCAGTTCAACCAATGGTTAAATGTATTGGGAAGCTTACGGCAGATCGGAACTGGTGCAGGTGGGGTCAGATTCGCAGGGGACGGATTAATGGACTCTTCAGAACTCGCTGCAGATAAAAACAAAATAATTTATGAGAATTAAAACCTAGATTAATTACCCTTTAAAAAACACTAAAAACGAAATAAAAGAGTAATTTTATTATATTTTTAACCTGGGCTAGGTATGCTTGTATCATTCCGTGTGATGCTGCGGAGCGGCGGCAACGACTGGGATTCTGTTTATAAAATGTAACCAAGAATTATAAAATGAAATTGCTGGAAAATTAGAATAGTTTATTACTGAATAATTTCAGAATTTGTTCAATAAATGTGACCGAGAATTCACCTGATTCACAGCGATTTTCCAGAGTAATTTTAGGGATGAAATAATTGAAATACAGAAAAAATTTGGAGTAATTAATCAAAATTCGGCAGGAATTTTTAACCAGTCAGAATCTGAGCGAGAAAGATAACGGAAATTGCTCGGAAATTCGTCATCAGGTTAAATCGGAATGAGTAAGAACAAAAACAGATTAAAAAAGGCACAAAAGATCGAGTGATGAGAAGAGGGTTTGGGGAAGAGTCGAACCATTGCACATCTCGGAGAACGAAGAGTCGGCGAAGTCGCTAGGGTTCGGAGCTCCGCAAGACGCGAAGAGCGAGGCGATGCGGGAGGCGTTAATTGGAAACCCTAGGAGGAGCGGGTCCCGAACGAGGTAGCAGAGGCACGCAGCGCCACCGCCACCGCCACCGCCGACGAGGCCACGGAGGAACGCGTCGCAGCACTCGGCGGTTGGCGCCGCCGCCGCCGCGGAGGTGTGATCGGCGGCGGTGATCGGCGGCGCCGCGGCGACGAGGGGGAGGCACGCCGACATCCCGACGAGCTCCGCCGCGCAACTCGTCGGCGTCGGCGGTGGCGCTGGCTCCGCCGCGGCGGCGATCGCCGCCGCAGCGAGGAGGAAAAGGGAGAGGGTGGGATCCATCGAATCCCTTGGTTGGTTTGTTTCTTTGTTTGAGTGAGGCGCTGGTTAAATGACGAAATTATCCCTCTATTGAGAGAAAATGACTGAGCTGGTGCTGATCTGAAAAGTGGTAAGGAAATTGTTATAGGGGTGATATCGTCTATTTAAAAGAAACGGAAGCGCGCGAGCGTTCAAAAAGAAGGTCCGTACAATAGACCGGTTTTTTGTGGTTCGGCTCAACCCCGGTGCGCACAATTACGTTCGAGTCGGGTTCAGTGCCTAAAGTGTAGGTGCCCGGAGAGAAACCGAATTAAATCTGATATGGATCAAATTCCAAAATTTAGGTCATGCGTGTCCTCCATCCTCAAATGCACCACGTTCTTACCGAGCGATTCAGTTGAAGAGGGATCGACTCAATTAAATTTTTATCAAATAAAAATCGAATGAGTAGACTCGACTGATTGAAAACTCACTTGATTGAACCGAATTAATTATATTAAAAAAAAAAAAAGTTTAGATTATAAATTAAGCTACTCCTAAGAAAAACTGTAAGAGCCTGTTTAGATGTAGAGTAAAAAATTTTCATGAAGTTTATAAACTTTAGTTTTGATCTAAATGAAATAAAAAATTTTGTAACTCTAAAAAATTTTACGATTTCAAATTTTAAACTGTTTAGATGCATATTATAAAATTCCACAAATTTTTTTAAAATTTAAAATTTTAAAAAATAAAAAGATAAATATTAATTTTATATTTTATATTTTAACATTTTAAAATTAAAAATTTCATAATTTAAAATTAAAAGTTAAAATTTTGAAATTTAAAATTTGAAATTTGAAATTAAAATTTGAAATTTAAATTTAAAATTTCAAACTAAAAATTTTAAAAATTAAAAAATAAAATCTAAATTTAAATTTTTAAATTTGAAACTTTTGAAATTTGAAACTTGAAATTTGAAAGTTGAAATTTGAAAACTAAAAATTAAAATTAAAATTTTAAAACTTAAAATTTAAAATTTAAAATTTAAAATTTAAAATTTAAAATTCATAATTTATAATTTATAATTTGAAATTCAAAATTTGAATTTTTAAATTTAAAATTTAAAATTTTAATATACGTTCAAAATTTAAAATTTTAAAATTTAAATTCAAATTCAAATTCAAATTTAAAATTTTTAAATTTCAAATTTAAATCCTAATTTAAAATTTTAAAATTTAAATTTTTGTGTTGAAAGTTTAAATTTAAAATTTTGAAATTTAAAGTTTAAATTTTGACATATCTTGAAGGTGAGGGAGCCAAAGAATGGGTGAAAAAAAAAATCTTTGGTTAGAGTGAATTTTTACTCTACCCTATTTTTTAGGGTACAGTATAACTATACTCTAAAAATATATATATTTTTAATCATCCAGGCGCTTCATAAAAATAAAAAAAAAATAAATAAATAAAAAGGAAGAAAAAAAGTAGTCTTTAAAAAAATAAACCTAAAGGATGTAAGATCTTATTTATAGTATTTTTCAATCAGTATTATTAGTCGGTTCACATAGTAAAAAAAATATTATAACCACGAATGCAGAAGACACGCAATACTCATGCTGTACCACGTGAATTAGACCAGCTAATGCTGTACCACGTGAACTAGGCAACAGTAGATTGATAGGGAAATTATAAAAATTTGGTAAACTAAAATGGGAGAAATTTGCAAAAGTAACCAATCTTTGACCCAAGTTGAACATCAATTGATATAATGCCCTACATAAATACGAGCAACGGAAATATTCTTAAGTAATCATTTGTAGTAAGTACATCCATGCACTGGTTCCAACACATTTAATCTCTATATTAAATTAAGCCACATTTGTGTCAGTAAGTGTTTGTTATAAACAATGCAGTTTAGAAATAATCAGACCATCCTCAACCTCCATTATTAACTCTTTCAACATCACATGACATGTATTTTGAGGAAATTATTTTTTAAAATTTTATTTTCTATTAGTCCCATGCACGAAGTTAAACATAAAACAATCCAATAAGAAATTATATATATCTCTCCAAAATAATTGAAAATTACCAAATTTTTTCATGAAATGTCCTCAAACAACAAATTAAGGCCAAGAAATTTGTTGATTTTGCTCACCAACTTAGATGAATTACTTTAAGACTTTCATACGACACAAACCACTCTTTAACTCCTCAACAACCATTAGATATGTTAGCCCAAGTTGGCCAGCCACCAAATACAGGAGCTCTCTTTTCTGCTTCATTCTTTTCTCCATATAAACCTCTGCAAGTTCCATTACCACTTAAACACCAACTTACTGAGCTTTAGAGCTTAATTACACTCCTCATTATCGAAAACCGATGGCTCTGCGACAGTTTGCAATCGGTCTCGCCCTTACTCTTGTGGCCGTTCTCTTGACACAGTCATGGGCTCAGTCGAACCCGAACTGCCCGCCATCGTCTGCTAGCCTCTCACCGTGCATCAGCTACATCATCGGCAACGCGTCGTACCCGTCGTCCGCCTGTTGCGCGCAGATTAAAACCCTGGTCCAAGACCAAGGCCCGTGCGTCTGCGCGGTCCTTCAGGGAGGACTCGGCAGCAGCACCCCACTAGGGTATGTAATCAACCAGACACAGGCTTTCTTGCTTCCTAGCAGTTGCAACCTGCCCACTCTCAACCAATGCAAAGGTATGGTGTTTGCCTACTGTGGTAAATGTGTACATTTCTGGGTGTTAAGCCCGGCAAGAATATATCAGTAACAAGCTGAAGAGAGATTGGTGGTGCTGCAGGTGTCTCCGGACCGAGCAATGCTCCAGGTATCCCAGCTTCGCCTGCTGCACCATCAACACCTACGGACCCGAATACGTCGAACCCGAGCACAACTTCGACCCCATCGACGCCGGGCGAGGACTCTTCAAATGTCACTCCAACTCCTGAATCGTCAGTGCCGTCAGGTACGAGATCATCCGGTGTGATGTAGGTCCAAAGGTAAAGGGTAACACTGCACAAGGAGCAATCAATCTTTTAATGTAGATTTAGTTTGCTCCAGAACCTTTCAACTGTAACATTTACATTGTACATTGAAGGAGAACTCGCAATCCACGGTAGTAGGAAAGTAACCGAGTATGAAAGCAACCAAATTGAGTTTGTTATTTGATATTTGTTGCAGGCACTGGATTCAAGACGATTCCCACAGCCGGCGAGTTTTCGGCAGCGGCAATCTCCACTAAATTGGGCCCCTTGCTCTTCTTCTTCGCTATGTTTGTGGCCTCTTGTGGTTCAACATTCTCCGGGTTTTAAGTTTACTGGGTCCTAGCTTTCGTAACGTATGGATGTATGAATAGTGTTTGTTTTGAGACACTCCACTGGGGTTGCAGTCGTTTGTATTGCCATGTTTTTGCATGTAAAATCTACTGGTTTGATTGCCCAAATTTGACAGATTGTTTCTTGAGAAGTGCTACAGAACGAATTTGAAGTTGAAGCAAATCCTAGGGACAAGAATGAAGTGAAACAACTGCAGATTTTTTAACTAAGATTACTTAAGCCTCCAAACAGTTTATAGTAAGACAATATCATCATCTGTAGTAAGGGTGAATATTTTTTATCAACTGTGCTAAGGGTCAAAAATAACAACAAGCATGTTATGCTTAAGGAAGTGATGCAGGTAAAAAAATACTGTAACAAATATTTTAGCCACAGATAATATAGCACATAGAAAGAATAGAGAAAGAACAGAGATAAAAAAAAAAAAAAAAAAAAAAAAAAAAGAAAAGGAAAAGAACGAAAATAAATAAATAATATGTCACACATGCTAAATACCAGCAACACGGGCACCAAGAAATATTTTACAGAACTAAAATAAAATTTTCATTAACCAAAAACTGTCCGCAATCAATCTTTGATCCAAATGACAATAAAGGAAATCTCAATCCTGCTCTAAATTAAATTTCAATATTTTAGAAATTTTCCTAATCTAACATTATCTAGTTCTAATTTTAAACTTCTAAATTCATAAGCCTTGAGGGATTTACTCCGTAATTTCAAAGATTAAAAGAAAGAAAACTTTAATTTCTAACTAATTTTTTCTAATGCATGTGGAAGCTTCATTAAGATCACCTTTTTAACTTTAGAAAAGCAGCAGCCTTCATCAGCTGCACAGCATTTCTAAAGCATGTTTGTGGTAAAGATAAGCCAGAAAATGAGACTTAGAGAAGCACGAATACTACCTCTCTCAACAGGTAAATTAAATAGATAACAAATAAATTCTATTATTATATCTTAGTGGGAACAATGCAGATAGCATTACTACAGAAGAAATGTCAAAACCAACAAAAGATATTTCCTCCACTACCCAGAAAAAGATTAGCTAACCACATAACACCAATTTTTTCCACATAAAAAATTAAGCTGAGGTTTGACAAAGGTTAACCACTCCGCCACATTGATCACTCTTTATTAGAGCATGATGAAGTATACTTAGATTCTCAGTATCTCATCCATCAGGTGCTGAAATATTTCTATCTCATGCTATTGGTTGAATACCGTTCTCATTTTCTTACTCATCTCTAACACTTAATCTACATTTCTACTCAAAGAAATCTGTCCCTTACTGTCACTCTCTACTTTAACATAAAGGAAATTATTTCCACTAAAAGAAGAAAAAACCAACACGCCCACCCACAGATGAGACCTCCATTTCAAATCTTGCAAAAGCTTCCACTATATAATAGTTCATCAGCTCCTATTCCTCTAAACCTTAATCCTATTAAACCACCTATTCTGTTTGGGAACAAGTCGCCAAGAAAATTACACTATGGGGCAACTACTGCTACTTATTACCACAATATGTGCGGCCACCTCAGGTGACCTGCTGGACTGCAGCGCCGCACTTGCCAACCTCTCTCCCTGCCTTGATTATGTCACCGACGATGCTGACTACCCGTCCATCGACTGATGTGAGCAGCTCCCGACTGTCTGTCGCGCACAGCCAGTTTGCTTCCGAGCAGTCATCGGTGGGACGTCATCAGATTTGCTCGGCGTCCCAATCGATACAGATCGTGCGGTCAACCTCCCTGATGCCTGTGATGATGATTATGACGATGGGAACTTGCATGTCAGACCTGCTTGTGAGTGCCATACTGAAAAAATCATTCTGTAGAAATCATTTAATTTTTTTTTAACTGGATATGAGATCATTTAGTAACAAGATAACAACACAGCTGTGTCGACCGCATCAATGGTAAATAGGACACTACCTTGACAAGACCAAATCCAAGGCAACATAAGACTAATGTGGCACCACCATCTTCACCATGAGGTATTGCTTCTCAGTCTCTGATTATAGCCATTGATCACCTACACTGTAGCCTGTACTACTCTAGTTGCTTCTATCAGCATGAGAGGTCTATACCTGGCTCTTATTTGTGAAAGCACTAAGTATACTTTCAAAGGGTAGGGATAACAGAGAAGATTTTGTCGACAATATTTGTTAATATGTAGACATATGGTTAATGAAATGACTTCTCTTAACTATATATGATGCAGGTGTTGGATGAATAATTTTCATTTCCGCATGCCAAAGTTCCGTCTCATAGTTTCCTGCAGTATCAAAGTAACCAGCTTAAGACTATACATATCTAGTTATCCCTTTTGTGCTTGTGGAGAGTATTTTTATCTCATTACAACATGTAGTAAGTGCTTTTTCTAGGATGGATTAGATATCAGTTTGCTAGGAGTGTGTGTAATCAACTGATAATAAAAATGTGCTCAAGATGGTACAGGGTTGACAATGTTCTGTGTTTACTTTCCAAAGTTGTTATCTCACAATTATTCCCAAAAGTTCCAGCATTCCTAATAGTATATAGGTGAATTGGATCGGATCAGGTCAGTGTGACATAATACCATACCAGGACTTTACAAATCCACACATTTGCTGATTGTGATTGCCTAGTCTAAGATAGTGTAGTAAACCTAGTCTACTAAATACCTAATAACATCTATTTATAGACAATAAAAATTTGGATCACAGCTCACAACAACCACTAACTACAGGACCTTAACTATAGACGTTCCACCTTTGCAGTCAAAGGAACCATTAGTTTCAGTAGCGCAAAGAATAGATTCCATTTTCTATATCATCCAGAAGGACCAGAACCATGGAAAGAAGCAAATGAGAATTGTTTCACACTATTGTAGATTGTCACCATAGAATAGATGACAAATGTCTGTCAACTAAGCATACAGTTACTGGATCCGGAGAAGGTTGAAAACGTGTTTCTTATTCTGTGAGATCTATCAAGGAAACCATAAAAAAGAGTGTCTTACATTGATAGAAGATAATCTCATTACTGGAATGGTGCTTCTCAAAGAGAAGATTTTTCTTCTGTTTTTCTGTAAAATGATTGCTTCAGTCAACCGTACAAAAAAAAGAAAAAAAAAAGAAAAAAAGGGAAGTAGAGAAACCAAAAAGAAGAAAGATAGAGAGCGTAGTATGTGTCGACTGTTGAGTTAGCAATATGGTTATAATGAGCATAGTCTTATTATTAATGACAATGATCTGTCTCTGTTACTCTGTTATTTAGACAGATCTTGTAAATTGCCTTCAGGATATACGATTTGTGAACTACTTTAACTTCAGTAGACCAAAGAATGAATCGAGCAAAGTTAAACATGGTAAAACACAGATAACCAAGCAAAACCTTTCAGCACTTTAGGCAAGAATTCTGCATTACATAATTAGGGATGAAAATTCAAACATAAACAGACCATAATAATCCACAATCTACACTTGCGTTGAAACTAAACTCACTATTATTTTCTCAGGGCACGAGGTACATCAATGTGAGCGTGACCTCATAAATGCTTCCAGCCGATCCCACACCTCAAGCGCAGCAGCTCTGTCTTGATGTCGTTTATTTTTGCTGATCTGCCACAAAAAGAGAAAAAAAAAAAAACCAATAATTAAGGAAAAAGAAGAAGCTAACTTGTTGACAAAGAAGATGACCTAAAAAAGTCAACTTACTGAGATGATCTTCACATTCCACTGTTTGACCATCTTTGCTGATTCCACACTGTCATCCTCAAACCGAACAAAGAATCCAATGACTGCACATTATAATAGTATTTCAATCCAACTTTAGTAAGTCGCCATGCTTATTTCACTTCAATTTATGAGAGACAATGTATAACGTAAAGCGCGTATGTATCATCCACAGGCAGCTGTTACCTGTCAAGCAGTCGCAATCTAAACAAAGCATTGCCGTAATTTCCAATTCAACCACAATGATAGAGATTGCAAACACAATAAGTAAAAGAAAAGACAGCGAAGAGGATTTTGATAGCATAAAGAAACTCAGAGTAAGGCAAGAAGAAGGTGAGAATAGGGAATGGGCTGAAGATGGTAACAACCAACTCTTAACCGAACAACCTAGATAACCAACAAGAAAAAGAAAAAGGAGTATGCCTCAGTTAGCTGGTAAAATGAGCTGTTTTGAGAACTTGAAGAGTCTAGTTTGGGTGTGAAGCGTCATGTGAGGAAGAAACATGATGTTTCTCTCCTTCACATTGTAGATTGATAACCTTAACAAGATGATAGAAGAGTTACAATAGTGTGAAGGCTAATCTCGGATCCTATAAGTTACTATATTTATATTTTCTACATTCATAAATGTTTTGTTGCATATGCTTGAACTACCATATTGTTATGTGGCACCTCACAAGGTTCTCTACTTCCACTTTGAATAGCTTAAGCGTTTCGAAGGTTCCACTTATTAACTTGAGAAATCTGGCCTAGAGCTTCTACATAAAGTCATCGATAAAGATAAAAATAATTTGCACGTAAAATAAGAGGAAAGCTCCACAAGTTTGTGTGAAAGCAGACAAGAATACGTGTGCTTGTGTGACCCACTCTTTCATAGCTCTATTATGATGCCTTTAGGAAACACAATACCGACAAAATTACAAAGCCCAAAAGCTAATATCTTAAACAGAGCTATAATGGTACCTTTTCATTCTCTCCTCCATGCTCACAAGTTTGCACACAATGCGATAGAATATTTATTGAATATTTTCAAGTACTCTAAAACCACTTGTTAGGATATAAAGGAATCCCAAGCCCACATAAACAAAGATTTAACACATCTGTTCGAACACTTCCAATCTTAAAGCTTAATCTATTTAGGTCCAACAATGAGGATCAACCCTCCGGTACTTCAATTAGTTTTCATAGGACCTTGACAAAAATGAATCAACCCAAGGAGTCAAGGAGTGGGATCCTCATCGTTCCTCCAGCGATCTACACTGAATTGAATCGAGGACATAGAAGATCTGTGCCCTCCTTTTATTTTGGAAAGTTCCAAGACCACTTGCCAATCGGCCCAATCCCAATGGAACAATTCCATTTTGCGCGACAAATGCAGAACTAAATCTGTTCATTCTTTCCCCTTGTGAAACATTTACTGTATAAAGACATTTCCAATACGCCTAGAACAATGAAGTACAAAGTAGATACTAGATATGCATCTGGGTAATCAACAATAACAATGCGCCTGGGAATCACATGATAAGATGCAGCTGATCAGGATTGTCATATGAATCAAAATTTTACTGGAATTTTGTGGATGCAGCGATCGGAATAACACACTTGTTGAAGGAAGAAAGATTAAGCAAAAAGGAAAGGAAACGATCAAACTCACTCTTGTTGAAGATCTCGACGTGGTCCTTGAACGGCCAGTCCTTGAACTGCCACTCCTTGCCGAGCACGAACACAGCGACCACGCGGTCCCAGTCGTCGGGCTTGAGCGCGGAGGGCTTGTCCCTGACCTCGTACGCGGCCACCGCGCGGTCGCGGCTCAGCTTCTTCTGCACCGTGACGCGCTCCGGGCGCGCCCCCTTCATCGCCTTCGTCTTTACGTCCGTGGGCACGAAGACCCCGTCTTCGAGGAAGTCCTTCACGTTGTAGATCGTGATCAGCGTCTGCGACGCGCTCGGCACGAGGATGATGGGGACCCCCTCCCCGACCTTCCCCCCTTTGAGGAGCATCCTCGGCTTCGCCTCCGCGGGATCGTCCCCGGCGGCAGAGGCGGCGGCTGCGGCGGAGGCGGGTGCGTCGGCTGCGGCGGCGCCGGCGAGGCGGGTGCGGGCGACGAGGCCGTCCTTGCGCTGGAGCGCCTCGGCGCGGTGGCGCTCCTCCTCGCGGCGGGTGGCGGCAGCGAGCACGGCGAGGAAGTCGCGGTTGCGGCAAGCGAGGAGGGCCTCGCGGTCCTTGAGGGGCCGCTCGAGGGCGCGGATCATGCCGACGTAGTCGACGTCGCCGCGGGCGAGCTCGTCCGAAACCCTAGATTGGGGGGCGGAGGGGGCGGAGGGATCGGAGGAGGGGACGACGGAGGAGGGGAGGAGGTCGATGGCGAGGGCGGAGGAGGAGGAGGTGCGGCCGAGGAGGTAGTCGAGGAGGGGGCGGCGGTCTGGGAGGGTGACGGTGGGGAGGCGGTGGAGGCGGGCAGACTGGAGGTAGTCAGTGTGCTTGAGGTGGTGGTGGCGGAGGAAGAAGAGGAGGGCGTCCAGGGTGTAGTGGCCCCCCAGCTTCGACCGATAGCCCGTCGCCGCCGAGCACGGGAACGCGTACTCTCCGCCCGCCTCCCCGAACCGAAACTCCTCCCCCACCTGCACGATCTTGTCCAGCTCCCCCCGCGCCGCGAAGTCCCTCAGCACCGACAGCGGATCCATCACAACCTCTCTCTCTCTCTCTCTCTCTCCCTCTCCCTTGCACACGAGAGAGGAGGGAACGAGGGCTTTGCCTTTGGGCTTTCGATTTGAGTGCGTCACACCAGCCGTCACGGTTTAGGGAGTTGTATGGAGTAACACATCGACTCCCACTAGAGGATAACAAACTGTTCCCTACACCGAGTCCACCACGTCATCTGTTCGCAATATTATTATTATTATTATTTTTTTTTTTTTATTTTGTCACCGCAGAGATTCAAATGAAAATTTGTTGGTTGCCTTAGTTCAGATATAAACTATAATTATTTATTTTAAAAATATGTATAATTTTATGAATAAGTAGAAATAAAATTAATTTTATATTTGAATAAAAATTAGATTGTTTTTAAGAATAAAAAAAAAATAGTATTTAAATAGTTAGATTAGAATATTAAAAATAAGAGTAATTCTAATTTTAAAATAATAATACTTCTAATTAATTAATATAAAATTATTAATTAAATAATAAATAATAATATTTATTTAATTAATTAATATAAAAAAATATTAATTAAATAATAATTTAACTTATTTAATTAATTATTACTAGATAATTTTAAATATTAATTGATAAAATAATTAATAATAATAAGTATTATTAATAAATAATTTAATTAACTACAAATATATATATATATATATATATATATAAGCAATGCTATATGTACACCCTAAAGGGGGTGTACATCTTACACCCACCCATCTAAGGATAGGGGAGTCACTTCACAAATTGTGAAGTGACTCCTCACCACACCCCACCCATTAGATGGGTGGGGTGTGTGATGTACACCCCAAATGGGGGTGTACAAGTAGTATTTTCCTATATATATATATATATTATAAATTATTTTTAAATTAATTATTATATAATATTTTATTTGACTATTATGTTATAAAAATAATTTTAATTATTCATTTACATGATATGCCACTTTTCTTCAACGAGCTTGAATTGTTTTGGTGGAACAATTAAATTTTTTTTATTATAATTTTATTTTTTTAAGTATTTATTTATAATATAATTAATATTTATTATTTGTTGTACTACACTGATATTTTATTTTTTATAAATTTTAAAATTTAAATAATATTTATCTACGGTAACGTATGAATTTTTAAACTAATTAATATTAAGGGTGTTATTGGCATTGCCCTACGGTGTGGCATTGCCCTACGGTGAGTTAGCATTATAATATAATACATTTGGGAGTATTGCACTCTAAAAAGAGAAATGCTAGATGTCCACTCTTTTAGGGATGTATATCTTACATCCCACTTTATTTTGAAATGGATATTATTTCACTCGTCACATGAGTGACGAGTAAAATTTATTTCATTTCAGAATAGAGTGGGGTGTAAGATATATACCGTAAAGAAATGTATACTTATATATACTCCTCTAAAAATAATGGAAAATGCTATGTGTACACCGGTAAGGGGTGTACATCTCACACCCCCACCCATCTAAGGGTGGGGGTGTGATGATGGGTCACTTGATGTGACCCGTAAAAAATATCGCCATCATTAAAATGGTGGAGATGTATGATGTACACCCCTTCGGGGTGTACATGTAGCATTGCTTAAAAATAATACTAAAATACACAATAATAGAGTGAAATTTGATATGTAGTAAAGTCAACTAATAAGTCGTTCCCCCTTTTGAATATTTGACCATTTTAAGCAACCTACCTAGTGGAAGCTTTTATCCTTTCCTCCCCACCCCCCCCCCCCCCCCCCCCCTTCCCTCACACTATCAAATCCTCCGTAGTCACACACACAAACAACACAAATTAATAATGGAACAGGAAGAGCTAACTAAGAAGCAGCCGTCGCCATCGCCATCGCCGTCGTTGTCACCGCCACGGCGATCCTCACCCCCAGCAATAATCCTCCGCCGCTTCGAGCCCTCACCCTCCGACGCCGCCGCGCTCCTCTCGTGGGCCTCGGACCCACGCGTCACCCGGTTCCTCCGCCGCGGCCCCATCCCCGACGCTGACGCCGCGCTCCGCTACATCGAAGACCACATCCTCCCCCACCCTTGGTAGGCAGATAACTTTAAATATAAATATTAAAAATATCGTTTTTTTATAGTTGTTTAATATAATTATACACGATGATGGTATAAGAAGTATAAAATGTAAATTATATTTTTTGTATAAGAAGTATAAAATGTAAATTATATTTTTTGTTCTTAAATTAATTATAGGATATGTGACAATTTTATTTATTATGGTTCAACCATCTGAATTATTACAATACAGTTTTAAATATTAATATTATAAAAATAATATAATATTTTAATTTCTATGGAATTATTAAATATAATAGTTATATGTTACTTTCATATCAGTACTTTTATGAGATTTGATTATAGTAATTTTAAAATTTCCAGTAAAAAATTATACTAAAATGTTATCCTAATTGATCTTCGATTCGAATATAAATATATTAGAATATATCTAAATTTAAGTATTCAAAGAATGATGTTAATTTGTTTTGTATAATTTAATAGGTACCGCGCAATCTGTGTACCACCCTACGACGCCCCCGTGGGGTCCATCTCCGTCAAACCCGGTCCGGTTCAGCAGAACAACACCCGATTCAGGTCCGCCTCAATCGGGTACCGGCTGGCGCACGCCCACTGGGGCCGCGGCGTGGCCACCGCCGCGCTCCGGGCGACGGTGGCAGCGGCGTTTGCGGAGTGGCCGCAGCTGGAGCGGCTCGAGGCAGTCGCAGACGTCGAGAACGCGGCGTCGCAAAGAGTGCTAGAGAAGGCAGGATTTCGAAGGGAAGCTGTGCTACGAAAGTACGTGCGGCTAAAAGAGGAGGAGACGAGGGACGTGGTCATGTATAGCTTACTCTCCACTGATAATTATATGAATGAGTGATTAGTTTACTTTACTTTACTTTACTTTGTGGGAATAACAAGGTGATTTGATATTATTATAAATGCCACTATTTTGTATCATTATCGAGATTCTTATTATGCTCATCTTATTTTTCATTACCTCAAACAAAATATAATAATTTATATGAAGCCTCGAACATTAAAATATCTCTATTAGCATAAAATTAACCTTCTATACAAGACAATAGAGAATAGCTAAAAAATTAATAAAAACCTTAATTAATTAGGAAAAAGATAACTAACTAACTAAGTAGCTAGCCATGAGATGCTAATTAAAATTAAGGTTATTGATTAATTAGATATCTAACGCACTCAACCAAATTAATAATATTAATTCTACCCACTTTTATAAAGCACCAAATTTTATTTACTCTTAGAAGTGGACACAACATTATCCGTTCAGAACACTGCCTGCTACCTAGATGTCTGCTTCCGCTGGGCCGGCGGAGTCTTTTCCGGACCGGCGCCGGAGCATCTGCAGCATCACGTCGGCGACACGGCCCGCGGGGCTCGACTTGGTGTTCCGGCAAAAGGCCATGTGGGCCCTCAAGGCCTCTTCCAGAGGCCCGTGGGCCTTCTTTCTTTTCCCGGCCCGGCCCGCCTCGTCCCGGACCGCCTCCGAGCATAGCCCACATAGCCATTTCCCGTTGAATGTGGCCTGCACGTTGGTTATGTATTCTTGGGTGCAATCCTCTCTTAAACCACAACACTCGCACTTCACTGATTCAATCTCCATTTTTTGTGGCTTATTTATAGTGTGGAGGAGAGAGAAGTTCTTTTGTAATGTAAGTTGTAGTGAGAGGATTCTATTGGAGAGAGAGAGAGAGAGAGAGAGAGAGAGAGAGAGAGAGAGAGAGAGAGAGAGAGATGTGTGTGTTGTGGTGGGAGAGTGGGGAGAGGGAGGGGGGTGTTTTATAGGAGTTTTTATTTATTATATATATATATATATATATATATATATATATATATATATATATATATGTTGGAAGGAGTCATTTATTTAGAGAAATGCTTTGGTGCTTCAAAAAAATGTTTAGATAAATTGCAAGTTACTAATCCAATTTAGTTGGAAAAATATTGATATATCACAAATATAAAAAAAAGATATCAGTGTTATGTTTATATCATAAATACGTTAATATTAAGTTAACTAAATTAAATTTTAAAACTTGATTGTACTAATTATAAAATTTTGAGCTAAAAATTACAATAAGTAAAAATTTGGCTACTAAAGTGTCACCGGCCTTACACTTACAGTATGAGGACCATTACCCAAAAAATTTGTTGTTTATGGTTGGTGGATCCAATGTCGCATTTTGTATTGTATGCACAAATTAGTGAAAATTTTTCACATCATTTATATTAACACATCAGCATTACATAAATTTAGCATTTCACGGGATTTGTACCAATACTCATTCTAAATATTATTATTAGTATTTAGAAATATCATTTTTATGAATAACTAGTGTGCCAGTATACTGATGTATCATATACAGTTTAACTTATAAATTACAAATTGATTTGTAATGCTAGCGACTAACTCGGCTATACTGTACAAATCCATTGATGCGCAGCATATTATTAAATAATTATTCATCAGCAATCTATAAGAGCAGCATTCTGAAAAACTCGCAGCAGCGCTGATTTAATTATTGAGGAGAAATCTTGTGGCCGAATTTGCTGCATGTTCTAAGGGTGAGATATGGGACAAGAGTAGTTGGGAGGTGTCGTGGTTGGCCTTTTCGTGGCATTAAGAACTAGTATCAGATGGCGACAGCAGGATGGGTGTGTTGGGCTCACTATATTTGTTATCTTCTCAGTTTTTTCACTAAATCTCAATGGTAGTATTTTATTGGAAACAAGATCTGAAATAAATAAGATATTGTTCCAATTTTATTCTTCAAACGTGTTTGGTTATAAATAAAAATAATAATTTTTATTTAAAATAGTATAAGTTAAGAGCTATTGTTTGTTTTTTTTATTTTTTATTTTTGAAACAAATTTGTTTCTATTCTTTATTATATTAATTATTTAAATAATATAATATTTTGACTATTCTAATTATTTTATTAACTAATTATCTAACTATTAACTAATTAATTTATTAAATTATTTGTGGTTAATTAAATTATTAATTAATAATACTTATTGTTAATTATTTTATTAATTTATATTTAGTGTTATCTAGCACTAGTTAATTAAATAAATTAAATTATCATTTAATTAATATTTTTATATTAATTAATTAGATAAAATATTATTATTTTATAATTATAATTACTTTTATTTTCACTATTTCAATCTAACTATTTAAATACTATTTTTTTTATTATCGAAATAATTTAATTTTTGTCCAAACGCAAAATTAAGCTTATTTTTATTTATTTTAAAAATTATACATATACCGAAAATAAATATTTCTTACTTATACCAGAATCAAATGCGGTGTATATATATATATATATGATTTTGTTTGGACATAATTTTACAAAGAAAATTCTTTCGTGACCATTAATGGCTATATATCATTATCTGAGTTGTAATTATTATCTCTAACTCCAATTACCTGCTATCTTTGGAGTAAAAAAATCGTTTTAAAAACTAAACCAAACGAGTTGTAAATATTATTAGCTCAAACTCCAATTACCTACTATCCTTCGAGTAAAAAAACCGTTCTAAAAACTAGATCAAACAAGCAGTACCGCTTCATATCTTCTTTGGCTTGCGAATAAGTGCATATTGTTTTTGCGTTATGAAGTCACTAATAATTGTAGCCACGTAGCTAGGTTACAACAAATAAAGGTGTAATCTTACTTATCAACAATTAAGAACATCTTTAGTTTAGACATTTTAAAATCAGCAAATCATGTGCTTCATGTATGAACATATATCTTCATTAATTAATCATGCACATATGTAAGACAAGGAGCACCTGCCACTGTGTTTAATTGGTGTCACAAACTAAATAAAACAACCTACTTGCTTATTAGACTCTTCCTAGTTAGCACTACTGCGTAGGGATGTCAATGGTTATGGATATTCGAAATTTTATTCGAATCCGAATCTGAACGGAATGAATTTATTCGATGTTAAACGAATATGGATTCGGATATGAATATAAAAAATAAAAATTCGACGGATTTGAATTTGGATATGAATTTTGATTGTATCCGATATGAATCCAAACCCGAATTAATTTTACGTTATATAATATATATGTATATAAATATCTGATATTATATTTAAATTTATATTTTAAAATTTTAAATTTAATATAATATATTTTGAAATATTATAAAGAGAAAAGGAAAAATAATTACTTTGGATTCAGATTTTAAATTTTTAATCGAATTCGAATTTGGATATGAATTTTTAAAATTCGTTGGATTCGGATTCAAATTTGAATTTAATAGCCGGGTTCGGATTCGGACTCGAATTTTTAAAAGTCCATTCCGAATCTGACGCCCCTAGTATTGCGACCTAACTTTCTTATAAGGAGTACAAGAATTGTTTCCATTAATTATTATTTCTATTTGGTATTAGACACAACAAACTTGAAAGCTTATTAATGCACTAAGAAAAATGTAAATGCATGGCTTATTTATGAAGCAAAATGAAATTATTATATATGTATCTTTTCCTACCTGTGACGTGGATAGTTGTGTATATATATGGTTGGCACTAATTTTAGCTGTTGATGTGTAACCTGTGTTACTTTTTTATAATTTAAAGAATACAAAGGTCCATGTTGGTGGCAAATGAGCTCTAACATGTCTCTATCATAGAGGAGTTCCAAGCACTTTATACATTTGGATTGGAGCTAGCTTTTGCGTTTTAAGAGAGCTCGTTGAAAACTATTGTTGTCGCCTCTCTTATTTAATTACCAAAGCAATGTAAATGGCATGACTTTTTTGTTTGCGTTTGGAAGAAGATATTGAAAATTAGAGATTCTGCGTTTAAAAGTAGTTTGGCATGATTTATGTACAAAACAAAAGACTTTAGACATAGGACCAAATATTTGGCACGCAAGTATTCAATACTGCATTAAGCGACAGTTGAATTCTGCAGAGGGCGCCAACTAACTGCAATAGATCATATTAATGTGGCAATGCACGTATGGTCTGGTGAGAATGTTCATATCCCAATCGAATTAATTGACTAACTCGACTTTTTTTCTGTCAATCCATGTGGCCATGTTGGCTCAATTCAATTGAGTTGACACTTTCACACCCGTAGAGATCAGTGTTTATTTATAGACCATTCACCTTGAGTATTCAATCTGTCTGGTTATCGCTCAGTACTTCACTTTATAATTGTGGGGATCAAATGATGAACTTGCGTGGGTTGGCACGAAAAAGTGCCACATCCTTCTCCGTCCAAACACAACCTTGTCTGAGCATCTCCATGTGGATGTGTTTTTGTATGGAGGCTTACTTTTGCAAGGTTGATGTGGCTTGCTCATGGCATGTTTGAGAGAAGATGTTTCCTAGTGCAAATGCCCTTCTCAATGTTAAACATGTCTAATCCTTAAAGCCTCTTTAGTTGCCGCGTAGTGTTGGATTTTCTTTGAGAAGTGAGTTTTTTTTTTTCCGTGCCCTTCGAAGTTCGATACAAGATGATTGGTATAACTAAAAATTATCTAAATGTGAATTTTTGTGACTATTATTTGGACTGAACTAAACAGTGCTTTTTGGCCACCACAATCGGATTCGGATTCTGCATGAATCGGGCCCAAATCCGGCCCATTTGTAAAATACACTTTATTAATGGGCACCAAACCAAGCCCATGTTGAGATTTACTAACTCTCTTAATGGGCTACAAATGCGGCCCATATAAAAGGCTCAAGGCCCATTAAGTACCTTTGTACTCGTTTTTTTTTTGTTGTTCCCATCTCCGTGGCCCGTTCTCTTTCGTAGTCCAAATGAGGCGACTCCCACTCACCGCGCTCCGCTCTCTCGCGCGACGCGTCTCCTCCGACCCCGTCGTCGTCGTCCTCCACCGCGATCGCAGGATCGTAAGCTTCTTCTAATCCTCCGTAATTAGGGTTTTGAGATCGTTTTGGGAGCTTAAAAGCCCTAGGTTCGAAGTTCTTAGTTGTTGGCTTGTTGCCTTTTGTGGTTTCACGCAGGTGTTGGGTGGGGGAGGTGATGTGAGGAATGGTTTCTTGCGGCGGTTCTCGTCGATCAATGAGAGAGGGAGGGACTCGTTTGGTATCTCCTTTATTTAGATTGTGGTTGATGCTTTATTGATTTGGTGAATTATTTTGATTCTGGATCATGCACTTGATGTGTTTGATGTATTGCCAATGCGGTTAGGAAGTACTCGAAACCTTTTTTTGCGGATTTTTTTTTTATTTAAATTATTTTCATCAATTTAATTATGGATTCTGTTAAATCTAATATCAATTGCATAAAATTTGATGGTTTTGCTGACTATCAAATCAACTGTAACTCATACGAAAACAAGTAAAAGTTCAAGGGGAATCAATCGAAAAAAAAAAAAAAACCGAAGTTAGCAGGATCTACTTAAAAATGAACCGTATTTAAGGGTGTTTACATGCATTTTACCTAGATCAGTAGTAGTTAAATTTTGGTGCAATGAATAATAGTTACTAAACATTGCTTCATTGGGTTGTCCTAATGTGTTATACTTTTTTGAGGTTGTTTCAATGTTATGACGTTCCTTGGTCGAAATACGGTACAGATGATATCTCATTAGAGGAAGAAGCTGAGAAGAAGGCAGGATGGTTGTTGAAGCTTATATTCGTAGGAACTGCAGGACTTGTTGGTTACGAGTTCTTTCCGTACATGGGTATGATATGAGAAAATAAATATATGATTCGTGTGTTTTGAGAAAATTGATCTCAAAAAATGACAAAGGGGACATCTTGTTTTCGTAATTCTGAATATATTTAAGTTTCCTTACAAGTTTTCAGGGGATAATCTACTACAGCAGTCCATCTCACTTTTACATGTCAAAGATCCTTTGTTTAAGAGGATGGGAGCATCCAGATTAGCCCGTTTTGCAGTCGATGGTATATTACTCGATCTTTATCTATCTTTATTGGCCTTCTATATGGTTGCATGCTTCTGCATCTGTAGTTGTTTTTTGTCTAGGGATAGGGGAGAGAGGAGGGGGAGCACGTTTGTTGTTTTCTCTCTTGTCTGTAACATGGGTTAAGATTTCTTATTCACCATCCCTCTATAATTGTGAAATTAATGCCATCATGGAGGAAACATGGACTGCTCTTTCTGAGCTTTGTCTTCCTGTAAACGTATCTTCTCTCTCTTTTTCCAACATTTTTTTTGATTGCTTCAGGAATAGTTTTTATTCCATACCTTTTTCATTCTCTACAGTTGCAAAGAAATATATATAGATTGTTGTTCTTCTCTTATTGCCAATTATCAGAAGATGGTTTTCGATTTTATGTTTTCATTAGTACTGAGCATTCTGGTCACTTTGATTTAAGTTTTAAGTTGTGATCTGAAGGTTTCTGATGACAAATTTGCTACCTTTATTGCATATAGATGAAAGGAGAATGAAAGTGGTAGAGATGGGTGGAGCTCAAGAGCTTCTGAATATGCTGGAGGGTGCAAAAGATGATAAAACACGTAAACAAGCTTTAAAGGCTATCGTTGCTCTTTCTCATTCTGGTGAGTCCTTCAAATTCTTGTGCATTTATATCCATTTCCTTATTTGATATCAACATAATATGAAAAGTTTGATAATCCCGAACTGATTAAAGTCTGAACATTATTTTGTGCTTGTCCTGAAACTAATGTATTTTTGTTCTTTTATTCTTGTCCGTTGCAAAATTTACTGAAGGATTATTGTGCTTGATTCGGGAGTTGTGAGTTGAGGCTTTTTTGATACTCATTATTAGAAGTACCAAGCCATTTGTGCTATTAGGCTTTCGGCTTTTGGATGAAGGGATGTGTCTCCTAAAGTTTAGTGGATGGTTGGTGGAATAGTGTGATCTAAGGAGTGAAAATGATCAAAGGGATAGATCTAATGGCGAAAAACTTGGTAGTACCGAGTGCGTGCTTGGTGCTATCAATAGCATAGTAGCCAAACTCATTATTATATGATCCATAATCGTTTCATTTTATATGACACCATTATAAAGAGTGGCATTTGGGGATAGTGTTTTAACTTGCTAGCAGTTTCATTACCATGCTTTTCTACAACTTCTTAGAAGCCTGTGAATTGAAAATCATGAGTTTTGAAGACCTATGCTCTGATTTAGCTTACATTGCATGGATAACATTGTGTGCGTCAGTTGTCGCCAATTGTTTCTCACTTTTCTTTCTGGTGACATGGCAATGGTTAACATGCCACTGCTAGCTTCGTTGGATGGTGCCTAAACGCAAGCTTGAATGCAACACTTGCAGAAATTTGAAACCGTACAATAGGACAAATTGGGATGCTTACTCTTAGTTTGAATCATAAACACCTATCTTGTGAACTGAGCAGAATGGCAATGATTTCATATATATATATATTAAATACTCTTAAGTGGTATTATGACTTGTTTCTGCAAATATTGGATTTTTTTCATTTGGTACTGCTGTGTTTTCAAGACAATTGGATGCTTATGATTTATAGTAGATGAATCATACTATAAGACTTAATTACACGATCTTCTTTCAGTGAAAACTGCATGGGATATACGTAGAATAACATCTGAATGGGATCTAAAAAGAACTGACATATTGCTGAACTTATATACTGTTTCTTATTTTGTCGTTATCAATCTAAGAAACATAGAGAAATATATATGAACTGCGCACTTATTTGTTCCTCAAAAATTTTCAGATGAAGCCGCTAAATCTTTGCACCAGGCAGGTGCGACTGCAATTGTTAGTTCTATTTCAAACTCTTCCGAGTATGCCGAGGTTGAAGAGTACAAGTCTAGCCTGCTCCAGAGGTTTAAAGAACTGAGACATGAAGTATAGAATTTTTTTCTGGTTGGCATTAAAACGACCTGCTTGATGATCCAATTTGTGTTTACCTTAAGGAACTGTCATCTTTACAGTTTCCTACTTATTTTGGAAAGCTTTTCAGGAACACATAAGGTTGTAATGATAACAACTTATTACTGAACCTTCATGGAGAATGATACGGCAAAAACTAAGGTTTGGGAATTGAACTCTGAATACTCGGATGATTTTGTAACCTAAATAAGAGAATGTGGAGACGGCCCATACAATTCAAACTCATAAAAACTAGATTTAACTGCTATTTTTTAATTAAGCTCTCTTCGACAAAATGATGCTTTTGGGTGCTGTAGTAAAAGATCATCAAAAAGTTGCTGTAACATTTTGTAGAAACAGTTCGATCAAAATTTCATGGTTTTTGGGGCTACTTGGTTATTTTCGTACTATATCATTGCAGAAATCTCAAAGGATCTCAAAGGATGAGGGCATGCCTCGTAAAACTCGATTGTTGTCTAAGAAGAAAAGTTTGACCATGCAGATCTCGAGGCCCAGGTAT
The DNA here is from genome assembly GCA_029204045.2 of Tillandsia leiboldiana. NCBI lineage: Eukaryota > Viridiplantae > Streptophyta > Magnoliopsida > Poales > Bromeliaceae > Tillandsia > Tillandsia leiboldiana. The sequence continues at coordinate 1,394,372 of CM055065.1, forward strand.
ACAATATTTGAAAGTAGTTAATTGTTACCAGAGAAGCTGTTCAACTGGTCTGGGTTCTATCCAAACAATCAAAGGTTCAAACTTTTACACGAGGAAAAAAATCATTTGTTACCTGAGAAGCTGTTTAAGGTTTATGTTCCAACATCTAAGCATTTGATCTAAGCATCAGAAAACTAGGGGCAAATTAAAAAGAGATAAAAAAAAGGAAAATGCTATGTGTACACCCATTTCGGGGTGTACATCATACATCCCACCCATTTAAGGGTGGAGGTGTGATGATGGGTCACTTGATGTGACCCGTAAAAAATATTGCCACCATTAAAATGGTGGAGGTGTATGATGTACACCCCTTCGGAGTGTACATGTAGCATTGCTCTAAAAAAAAAAAGGAAAATCCAAACCTGAACGCCCGTAACTAAACCCTGTTCAAGAGACGACCATGACTACGTAGACTACAAAGCTTAAACTTACAGGACCACCACCACTTTAAAATAAAATAAAATAAAATAAAATAAACAAAAATATGGGCCGGATAAAAGTAAAGCAAAAAAAAAAAGAAGAAGAAGCAAAAGCACCAGTCCGTGTCCCGAAACACAGAAGACGCGGGGGGTGATGAAGCAGAGGGCGGGGGGTGATGAAGCAGAGGGCGATCCAACCCCCGCGTCGTCGTCGTCGTCTTCTTCGTCGTCTTCTTCTTCCTCCTCCTCCTCCTCCTCCTCCTCAGATCTCTAATGGCGTCTCCTCCCTTTCTACAATGGCTCTCTCCCTCTGTCTCCCTCCCCACCTCCTCCTATAATCTCTTCCCGTAAACACATTTCACAGCCCTCAACCCCCAGATCCCAACAACTCTCCCCCCGTAAATTCCCCCACAAAGCTTCTTCTTTGATCGAAACCCTAAACCCCTTCCGCGAAATCGCCTTCCACAACCCTCTGGAACTCTCCGCCATGGGTCGCCCCAGGCTCCAGAATCCCAGCATAAACCCCATCGAGGAGGAGCCCTCCGACGCCCCCGACACCCCCTCCGCGGCAGCCGCGGCGGAGGCGGTGGCGCCGCCCTCGGAGCTCTCCGCCCTCGCCTGCGTCGTCAACTCCGAGGTGAGCGCCGTGCTCGCCGTGATCCGCCGCTACCTGCGCCTCGGCGGCGGCCGCTACGGCTCCTCCGCCGCCGCCGCCGCCGACGAGCACTACCTCGAGCACCCCCTCGTCCTCCCCCTCAAGTCCCTCCGCCGCCACATCTTCGCCGACGCGGCCGCCGCCGACTCCTCCGCCTACCTCCGCCCCTTCCTCGACGTCGTGTGCTCCGACGAGGCCCTCGCCCCCATCAAGAGCGTCGCCCTCTCCGCCGTCCACAAGATCCTCACCCTCGACGCCGCCGCCGCCGCCGCCCCCGCCTCCCCGGCCGCGATGCACGGCGTCGTCGAGGCCGTCGCCTGTTGCCGCCTCGACGACGCCGACCCCGCCGCCGAGGAGGCCGTGCTCATGCGCAAACTGCACGTCCTGCTCGCCTGCATGCGCGCCCGCGCCGCCCTCAGCGACCGGCACGTGTGCACCATCGTTAACACGTGCTACGGCATCGCCGACCAGGTTCGCAGCAGGGAGGGCCTCCTCAAGGAGCTCTCCCGCCACACCTTACTCGATCTCGTCCGCTGCATCTTCGGCCGCCTGCCCGATGCCACCCATAACATCCCCGGACCGCCCGCCGTGAAACCAGAGGTACTAATTATGGCCTTTTAATCGAAGGGTTATTTCAGTAGAGTTGCTCAAATATGCTCTAACAGTTTTTCATTGTAGCACGGTTTACGAAAGGGGAGTATCTGATGTCCAAATGTATTGTTTTCACTACCTAATCTGACATTGTAGTCGATCCAACTACCTTGGGGGTCTCAAGAACTCAATAATATTTTTAAATTTTCTAATGGAATGTTGTGTTACGTGACGGAGCATTCGATAATCTAAAATTGAAGTTGAAGTAGCCATTTCGAATATACTTATCGGCAACTTCCAAAATGTAGCACTGGGCCATGTATAGGCACTATACAAAATATGAACAATCCTATCGTAGCTGCTTTAAGTTCAATTTTAACCAGTGCAGATGGGCGGCATCAACAAGGATCAGTATTTTGCAAATAAACAAGCAGAGAATGGAAATGGAACAGATGGTAATGCCGGCAATGTAGAAGCTCCGAATGGCGGTGGGACCACAGTGCAGCAGTCTTATGGGATCCCTTGCGCGGTGGAGGTATTCCAGTTCCTCTGTTCTCGTTTAAACGTCAACTCCGAGATAGCACCTCTTGATGAGGAGACATTAGTATTCGGTCTTACTATGATCAATTCAGCTATTGAACTTGGTGGCCCCTCGTTTAGAAAGCACCCGAAGCTATTGGCCTTGATACAGGACGAGCTGTTTAAAAACCTGATGTCCTATGCCCTTTTGCCGAGCCCACCGATTCTCTCCATGGTGTGCAGCATAGTTCTGAATCTTTACCACCACCTCCGAACCGAACTGAAATTACAGCTAGAAGCCTTCTTCTCGTGCGTGATTTTAAAGCTGTCGCAACCTCGATTTGGGGCCACTTATAATCAGCAAGAGGCCGCCATGGAGGCTCTCGTCGACTTCTGCAGGCAGAAGACATTCATGGCGGAGATGTATGCGAACTTGGATTGCGACATTACGTGCAGCAACGTGTTTGAAGAGCTCGCAAACCTTCTTTCTAAGAGTGCGTTCCCCATAAACTGCCCTTTGTCTCCGATGCATATACTTGCTTTGGATGGTTTGATTGCAGTAATTCAAGGAATGGCTTATAGAATAGGCAAAGCGCCCTCAAAGTTGGAGCAATCATCGGTGGAGCTCGAGGAATATACTCCCTTTTGGACTGTTAAGTGCGAGAATTACTCCGATCCAGATTATTGGGTTAAGTTTGTTCGCCAGAGGAAGTACATAAAGAGGAGGCTGATGATTGGTGCTGACCACTTTAATAGGGATCCAAAGAAAGGGTTGGAGTTTCTACAAGGGACCCATCTCCTGCCCGAGAAGCTCGACCCTCAGAGTGTGGCATGCTTTTTCCGGTACACTGCCGGTTTGGACAAAAACCTTGTCGGCGATTTCTTGGGGAACCATGACGAATTTTGTGTCCAGGTCCTTCATGAATTTGCCCGGACCTTTGATTTTGAAGGCATGAATCTTGATACTGCACTAAGGCTATTTTTGGAAACATTCCGTTTGCCGGGGGAGTCGCAGAAGATACAGAGGGTTCTTGAAGCTTTCTCGGAAAGATACTACGAGCAGTCCCCACATATTCTTGCAAACAAGGACGCGGCCTTACTGTTGTCTTACTCGCTAATAATGCTGAACACCGATCAGCACAATGTGCAGGTGAAGAAGAAGATGACCGAAGAGGACTTCATCAGAAACAACCGCCTCATCAATGGAGGCAGCGACCTCCCTAGGGAGTTTTTGACAGAGCTTTACCACTCAATCTGCAAAAATGAGATTAGGACAATTCCTGAACAAGGGTTTGGCTTTTTCGAGATGTCTTACAGCCGATGGGTGGATCTAATGCGGAAATCCAAGTCAACATCGCCATACATTGTCTGTGATTCACGGCCGTTCCTCGATCACGATATGTTTGCTATAATGTCGGGTCCCACAATTGCGGCCATTGCAGTGGTGTTTGATTATGCCGAACATGAGGAAGTGCTGCTAACTTGCGTTGACGGCTTCTTGGCCGTGGCAAAGATCTCAGCTTTCCATAATTTAGAAGATGTATTGGATGATTTGGTTGTTTCTCTATGCAAATTCACGACGCTATCAAACTCATCTTTGGTTGAGGAACCTGTTACTGCTTTTGGGGATGATATGAAGGCCAGGCTAGCGACCGAAACGGTATTTAACATAGCTAACCGTTACGGTGATTTCATACGAACCGGGTGGAGGAATATATTGGAATGCATCTTGAGGTTGCACAAGCTAGGGCTTCTTCCTGCCCGCGTGGCAAGTGATGCTGCTGATGATTTGGAACTTGCTTCAGAGACTGTCCAAGGAAAGTCGGCTCCTGCCTCTCTTTCCACTTCTCACCTACCAATAATAGGAACCCCTCGTAGGTCCTCTGGGCTCATGGGGAGGTTCAGCCAGCTATTATCACTCGACACAGAAGAACCCAGATCACAACCGACTGAACAACAGCTTGCAGCACACCAAAGAACTCTTCAGACAATTCAAAAGTGCCGCATAGATAGTATATTCACGGAGAGCAAGTTTTTGGACGCCGATTCTTTACTGCAGCTTGCTAGGGCGCTTATTTGGGCGGCTGGTCGGCCCCCAAAAGTGACGAGCTCACCCGACGATGAAGACACTGCAGTTTTTTGCTTGGAGCTGCTTATTGCTATCACTTTGAATAACAGAGATAGAATCGCGCTTCTCTGGCAGGGTGTTTATGAGCACATAGCCAATATAGTTCAGTCCACTGTGATGCCTTGCGCTCTTGTGGAAAAAGCAGTTTTTGGGCTTCTCCGCATTTGCCAGAGGCTGCTTCCCTACAAGGAGAATCTTGCCGATGAACTACTAAGATCACTTCAATTGGTCTTGAAGCTCGATGCGCGCGTAGCCGATGCTTACTGTGAGAATATTACACAAGAGGTCACGCGATTGGTGAAGGCAAATGCCACTCTTATAAAATCTCATATGGGTTGGAGGACGATTATGTCCTTACTTTCTATCACAGCTCGCCATCCCGAAGCCTCTGAAGTAGGATTTGAAGCTCTGGTGTTTATTATGTCTGACGGGGCTCATCTTTCACCAGCAAACTATGTTCTTTGTATAGAAGCATCGCGACAATTTGCAGAGTCACGAGTTGGCCTAACTGATCGATCGATTCGTGCACTGGACTTAATGGCTGACTCGGTGAACAGTCTCGCTCGCTGGTCTAGGGAGAATAAGGAAGCAGGCGAGGAAGCTGAGAAAGTGTTAGAAGGAATTAGGGAGATGTGGCTTAGGTTGATTCAAGCGGTGAGAAAGGTGTGCTTGGATCAGAGAGAGGATGTGAGAAATCAAGCCTTGCCTTCGCTACAAAGATGCCTAACAAATACAGAAGGGATATGCCTCTTGCCAACCTCTTGGCTGCAGGCTTTTGACCTCGTCATATTCGGAATGCTCGATGATTTACTAGAGATTGCACAGAACCACTCACAGAAGGACTATCGGAACATGGAGGGATCGCTCTTGGCTGCAATGAGGCTTCTCGCAAAAGTCCACCTGCAGCTTCTTCCGCAGCTCTTTGGGCTAAGCAGCTTTTGCAAACTGTGGCTTGGGGTGCTCAGCAGGATGGAGAAGTACATGAAGGTTAAGGTCAGAGGTAAGAGGAGCGAGAAGCTACAAGAACTGATCCCTGAGCTCCTTAAAGGCACTTTACAGGTCATGAAAGCGAGAGGGATTCTTGCAAAGAGGAGTACCATTGGCGGAGACAGTTTGTGGGAGCTGACGTGGCTTCATGTGAACAATATATCGACGTCCTTGCAGTCGGAAGTGTTTCCGGGTCAGGAATCAGAGCAGGAGCTACACGCTAGTAAGCAAACAGACTCAGGCAGTCCAACACAGCCAGATAACACCGGCTCGGGCGCGTCAGCCGAGGTTTCGGGAGATCAGAATGGAAGTTGACTAGTTAGTTTTATGGGTGGATTCGCTGTTATGTTTTGAAGATTTTCCAATGAAGTAGGAGTGGGATTTTCCGGAGCACAAAAAAAGTGTTAGATCGGTGTACTATCCTGCAGTTATGGGGCTTCGACAGAGCACAGCACCACTAACAAGGAAGAACCTGACCATTGTCTAATTGGCGCAGCCGATTTGTCCTTTCGGAGTCGTAATCATCATCCTTGTAAGTTTTATTCTAATGCTTGATTGAATGAAATATTGTTGTGAGGCTGTACTACCATGTAAAATTCACTGGTGCTTCTAAACTTTATAGTTGTTGTCTTTCAAATAGAAGATTTAGATCTACTGCTCTTTTTTTCTTGTAATATTTTGGTTCTATAGAGGCAATGATGATAGTAGAACAGTGCATCTTTCATTATTACTTACTCTGGCTAGTTTTTTGCTTTCTTTTTTCTACATGTTATATAATTTCTTAATATGTAAGAATATCATAGTTTTACCTCTGATTGGGTTTATCAGTTTATCTATTGTTTTTGCCAGAATTTATCTTTTACATATCTCTATCATCTTCTTTTTTCATCTCTGTTTGGGCAGTTTCTATATAATTATATTTTTTGCTTTTAGTAGATATTACTGTAACATAATGAGGGCGAGGCCCAATGCAGCAAATATTTGCTCACAGAATTAATAAAATCTCAGAGTTGCAACTTGAAAATGGGAAAAAAATATATAAAATTTAACATCAAAATTTTCAGCACATTTATCTCAACCTGCCACGAACTGAAACTATAACACATTCACCCACGAAAGGATTCGTAGTAATACATATCTCTATCATCTTCTTAGGCCACCATTTTTGTTATCCAGACCTTTTACCCCTATTGCACCGTTGAGCAACAACAGACCAGGCTTCTTCATCGGGCATCGGTTTAGACGGCTTCGGCTCATCGACAACCATTATCTTCGGCTTGGTTTCATCTACCATCATCTTTGACACATCCTCATCTGAGCTTTCATCTTCGTCGTCGCCGTCGATCATCTATATCATCACAAATCATAAGATAGATGCTGGGTACCAAAGCTTGCAGCATTGGAGCAGCAGAGGACACATCATGTCAAGAGTTCTGAAAATGAAGCTAGAGTACTAACCCAAGTGCACAAGATTAAAACAATCAGTTTATACAAAGACGATGCTAAGCTATGTATGTCGTTCATTTTAAAACCATCATGGCATTTCCAAGATATTTGAGAAGCTAGTCAACAACAGTTTAGAGCAAGCCAATAATAGTAACAGGTATCATTGATCCTAAAAAGTTGAATTATATATATCAAAGAAGAAAATTTTGGAACCAACAGTGACCCAAGTCTAACAAAAAGCATAAATCTACTACAGCAAACAAAAGGCATGCAGCTTTGGCATTACTGGTCTCAAAAGCTAATGTTTCTGTTCGACAGTAAAAATGAATGCTCTCAGAATATGACATTCCTAAGAGCACAAGTCACTTCAAAAGACTCGAATTAACTACATGCTACACCAATAACATGCATGTAGAGACAGGTTAACATATCAGCACTTCCTAACAACATTTAAACCCAGTGTTCTCAGATCTAGCAAACCAGAAGAAGCAGCAGGCTGAAGCTGGTTAATTGCCCGTCTACTCCGAAAAACGGCGTTTGCGGGAGTTCCTGTCCTTCTCAGCTTTTCAATTGACTCATAGTTCCCTACATGGTGTGATCTATAAGTACAAAATTTGATCTTTAAAGTATTTTTATCGACAATTTATTCATTTTTTTCTTTGTATCATTGTATCAAAATAGAAAGCGAAAATCAAATTCTCCAGATCATCGATATAGAGCGGATCTGAAAGTTTCAATTGTTAACACGAGTTTATGAAATTAAAACTAGAACAGAATGATGGGCAAATACGGCATCTTTCTGGAGGATACCATTGGATTTGGATTGGAGGAACAAGGAGAGAATCGACGCGGCAAGGTTATCGGCTTTGGCACGGGAGACTCTTCCGCCCCACTCGTTCTCGATCGCCATTCGGAGAGCCGTCCGTCGAGAGAGGACGAGGGAGATCCCCTCTCTTAGCAACGAGAGGTGCTCGGGACGTGCCATGGGAGAAGGATCTCCTCCTCGGGCTCCTCCATTGGAGTTGTTCATGGCCTCCGATTTTTTTTTTTAAATAAAAATAAATATAAAAATTCGAAGTTTAATATACTTTATATATTTATAATATTGTAAATAGCTGTCTTAAATATCATAGAATACATGCAAAATATATAAAAAGTGTTATCTGTATACTCTAAATAGGATGTACATTTTATATTCACCTAATTCTGAGATGAATATTTCTTCATTCATCCCATTAATGGAACGATTGAAATTCGCCATACTCGAAAATGGAATGAAATTGAGATGTACATCTTACATTTTCCAATATATATATATATATATATATATATATATATATATATAAATTTAAATTTAAATTTTCAGATGCACTTAAATAGAGTAGAAGGGACATACCCAATCATACCGCGCCACGTGGCAGAACGACACGTCAATTCCTTCGGAATCGGTTACTTGGAGCCGAAGTATTCATAGCTCCCTATAAATACCCCCACCCCTACGCCCTCTCCCTTCCGTTAACGCGTCTCGTCCTTTCCCTGTGGAGCTTCTTCGTCTCGTCTAGGGTTTCTCCGCGTCCCAATTGCTCTCCGAGGTTTGAAACCCTCGATCTCCCCTTGTCTTCGTTCTTCCGAGACCTCGACTTCCCCCCATCTTCTTCGTTCTTCGGTGGCCTCGATCGAAGCGGAGCGGTCCAAGAACGCTTGCGTACGGTGCAATTTCTCGCTGGATTCGTCGATTTAGCTGCTCAATCGTGGGGGCTTCGATCGGTGGAACTTCCGTCCATCTTCGTCAAGAAATCCTAGAAGTGTCTGTATCGGCGCGTCGATTGTATATATTTCTCTATTATTGTGCTGTATTAGCAAGATCTGTGTCCTGTTGTTGTGTTTTGATCTTTGATTTGGTTGCTGCACGATTTCTGGAGCAGTTCTTTTTCTGCGTTCTTGAGATCTTTGCAAGAGTCGGAAAACTATGGCTGTGTATTTTAAATTCAAAAGTGAAAAAGATTATGATTCTATTCCTGTTGTTGGGCATTTTATCTCTCTCACTCATTTGAAAGAGACGATTTTTACAAGCAAGCATCTCGGGCGGGGTACTGATTTCGATCTTGTGGTCGCCAACGCCCAGACTAATGAAGGTTGGTTATTTGTTCAGATGTGAATTGCTTAATCAATGCAAGTAACCCTAGTTTTTGTATTGTGAATGTTAAAAGTTGTGGTTTGGATACGTGTATTGCTGAGGAAAATCGGCATTTCTTTAACTGTTTGGTTGTCTCATTTGTTGGCGAAATATATTACTAATTCTGTGTACTCATTTTATATTTTGTTAAATCCAGAATATGTAGATGAAGAGACTATGATACCCAAAAATACGTCAGTATTGATTCGTCGGGTTCCTGGACTCCCTCGGAAGCCTATTTTGATGAAAAGCGACGAGTATAATTTCCCACTTTAATGTTAATTAATTAATAATTAATTGTTGAACTTCTTTGCCCTTTACCTGGTATTGTCTTGCCACTGCTGGCTTACACCCTTTCCCATCACTACATTATGATCATTCGAATTTTGCATTATAATTGAGCTAGGGCTGAGCATTTTTGACATTGAGGTGTTGGTCTGTGGCTATGGCTAATATCACAGTATAGTGTACGACACGGAAATACTGAGAATTGCTCGCTCTTTTTGCAGGTTATTAAAAGTTGTCGAAAATAGCTTTCAAGATCTTCCATTGACAAGTAGTAGTACATTTGTCCCTGAAACTTCTGATGTGAATCTTGTAAGCATCTCTTAGTTTCCAATCTTGTTTGATGACAATTGTTGTAAGTTCCTTTGCTAGATTGTAATTGGATCAATGATATGTCGCATTGTCAATACATCTTGCAGTATGAGCAGCCTGATTTTGGTGACTTTGGGGATGATATATATACTACAACTGAGGTGGCATCTGAGGGGCCTAAGGATCCACTGTCAAATATAGTGACAACAGATAAGACTGAAGAGGAGAGAAAGATTAAGGCATTAGTTGATACACCTGCTATTGATTGGAGAAGGTTTGACATTTGGATCATTGTTTTAATATTTAACCATTCTGTTGATTTGTTTTTTGGTTAGTTTGTTTGATGAGACCACAGCAGAATTTTCTAAAAGTTATCTTTTGCATATCAATTGCCATATGGACGTAAATGTCTTAATTTGGGTTACGTTACTTGTGCAGTCAAAAACTGGAATCGAATGGGTCTCGAAGGGGCTCTCAGCACTTTATGGGAAAAAGAATGACAACTGGACTTAATTTCGGTAAATTTTAAACACTTACCTTGCATTGATAATTGTGCATGAATATGTTTGTCTTGTCACTTACATATATTGCAATATATTACTATGTCAATATATTATTAATTTACTATGTTTCTTATTCCCTTAAAGCAGCGTGAGTATGCATGCCATGGAGAATTCTAGAATGTTGTATTTTTATTATTCAGTTTTGTCTCCTTTTGTATGTCATGCATGTATGTTTAAATACTATAAATTTGAGTAGCGACTATGTACTTTTGGTATGAGGTGTGAAATATGTTATTTTGTTTGTAGTGAGTTAGTTGACAAAACTTTCATTGCTTAGTTACTCCCGATAAGTTGTGAAGCAAAGTTGTGAAGCATTGATTGTATGAATCTACAAGACATAATTTGGCATGAGTTAGCTTCACACGTAATTTGATCAATTACATGTGTCTCACTTGTATGTAATAAGCTGTTATATTTGAAATATCCACTTTATTAGAATTCGAAGGCTTTTTTCAAGTTTGCTTGTTGAAGGTTTAGAAATGTGCAATTTGTTCCTTTATTTTCTTTTTGAGTATAAATATATTGGCTGTTCCTTGCTTGTCATTTAAAATACTTTAATCCCTTTGTCTTTGGACTTTCACATATGTTGGACTGTAGTTCCTGAGCTTTACCAAAAAAAAAAAAAAAAAAATCTAACTGTCATCCACTCATTTTTATTGTAATTGACCTTTAAAAACCCTCTTGCGAAGTAAATGTTGGAGTAAGCGAGTTTGTTATAGAAGGTTTATGGCCATTTTATCAGAAAAATTGGAATTTATTTTTCTTTTACTGGGAGTGTAGTGCTATACATGAAAAAGTTCAGGGACTAAAATTTAAGTTAAAAGTTCAAGGATTGAATCACGATATCAGGATAGGTATAGGGTATGTACATACATTTTGTTAGGTGTTGTAACTCACAATCTGTTTTAAAATTGAAGGTGGAGTTGGACTGGAGCGCAAGACACCTCCTTCAGGCTATGTCTGTCATAGATGTAATGTGCCTGGTATGCTGATTCTGTCTTGAGCCTTCCTGTTATTTGCTTCTCTTTTGTGTTGGTTTATCAATCATATGCTGACTCCATGATATTGTTTATGTTTATTCTTAAGGCCATTTCATTCAGCATTGCCCAACTAACGGCGACCCTGCTTATGATATTAAAAGATTGAAACCTCCGACTGGCATTCCACAGTCAATGTTGGTGGCAAATTCAGATGGCTCTTATGCATTGCCGGGAGGCGCTGTTGCTGTTCTGAAGCCAAATGAGTATGAAGATAAATACAGCATGCTATTTTAATTTAGTATATTGTAACTTATGATGATCTACATGATAACTGAGTCGACCATTTGGAATTTATGCAGAGCTGCTTTCGATAAGGAAATCGAGGGATTGCCAACCACATGTTTTGCTGATGACCTGCCAGTGGAACTGCACTGCACATTGTGTAAAAGAGTGATGACGGATGCAGTGTTAACCAGCAAGTGCTGTTTTGGTAGTTTCTGTGACAAATGTAAGTAGCCTGAATAGAGTGGATCTTCTACCCAGATATTTTACATGGTAAAAAAGTTTATGTCTTAATGCTACACCACCAAATTGATGACCTATTTCCTTGGTTTTGATCTTAATAGAAAAGAAAAAGAAAATATTGCATGCATTATTGGAGGCCCCTCATACTTTATACTCTCACAAAACAGATGGTGGATGAAGCGCTAATACTTTAAAATCCTGTTTTCTCACATGCTTTATGCAAATTCACAACAACATTCATATATCACAAAATTTTGGTGCTAAATATTAGTTGTTAGCAGTACGGTTCTACAATTAGTAAGTAGTGATTTTCATCTAATAGAAAGATAGTAGTTAATGATATAGCATTTCATCATCATTTACTTGCATAATTTGCCTATAACGAGATCTAGATCATTTGATTTGACTGAAACATATTTGCATCAGATCCTAAACTGCTAACGTTCTTTACCTTATATATAGCCAAACCTTACTTTTTTGCCTCTCTGATACTCTCCAGTTTGCATATTTGATATGTACAGGCAAAGATAATGTTACTTTATTTTGATGCAGGCATCAGAGAATACATCCTTTCAGGATCAATGTGCGTTTGTGGAGCTACAAATATCCTAGCAGATGATCTTGTTCCTAATAAAACACTTAGGGACACGATAATTAACATGGTAGTGTCAAAGAGCAGTAGCAAGTCCACAAGCAAGTCAACAACCACAGAGAATTCCCAAAGCCGGATGCAAATTCAAGGTATGACAACATTCTTTGGTACGTCTACCTATTTTCCTTTTTTGACGGCATTGTGTAAGTCATCCATTTCTTTCCAGATGTGGAATCAGCATGTTGTGTTAAACCCGAAGCTCCCACTCTCTCTGCAGCTCCCAAAATTGAACTGAAGCAAAACTTTGTTGAGGATTCTCCAAGTACAAAGGAAAGCAATAAGATTGCGCCAGATATTAGTTGTGCAAGTAAGTCTCGTGAGAAAGCTGCGGAAACTATTGATTTGCTTGAATCAACGTCACAACTGATGAGTGGAACAAAATCTAAGTCACAACAGAGTGCAGCAACTTCTGTAGTAGTAAAGGAAAAGGTGCTCAGCAGTGAGCAAGGTGGCGGTGAGCAAGGTGGGTAGATGTACCTGTATTTGATTTCTTTTAAGCTCTAATAAATGCCATTGATCAGATTATTATTAGAAATGCAAAAAATGTTGGTGTGGATTTTGTTCAATTGTTTTATACAATGACTACTATGTTACCTGGTGATTCTGACACAAATCTTTACGACTATACTTTGTTCTGGCTTGGCAGGAAAGAAGAAGAAGAAGAAGAAGAAGACAAACTCGACAGCAAGCGGTAAGTTCATTGCTTCTGAGAATTTTCTTTTTATTGTGTATGATAATAGCAGTACCAGATGACAATTTGATGGAACATCGTTCTTGATTTATGTTTTTTTTTTTTTTTTTCGTCACAAAGTTGATGCCAATATGATTGCTTTTTGCTTCTCTGTAGACTTTGCGGCTGTCAACATGCAATGGTCTGGCTTTTCTGATAGTGGTGCTGGAAATTGGGTTAATTTCCCAGTACAACATGCATCTTATAACCCCTATTGGGCTTGTGGTGGGCTTTCTGGGGGATTTGATGCTTACAGGACTTCATTTATGGCTAGCGTGCCTTATGCGGGTTATCCTTCTGCCCCCCTTGATGTTCTTGCTGGCAATATCCTACCTCAAGGTCCTTATGGAATGCAAGGTTATTCATCTGTTGCTCAAAGGTATGTGGGGTGGTGAAAGGCTTTTTCTGCTATTGCTCTGAACCGCGCTCAATTTGTGAACATATAATATAAGTCCTTTCACTTGATGAGGAGGAATTAGAATTATGCTCTGTAGGATTTTGTTTGTATGGTTAGTTTTGCAATGTTTGGGAAAATAAATAAATAAATAAATAAATAAATAAATAAATAAATAAATAAATAAAATCTTGAGAGTGGACGACACTACATTCATTATGTTTTAAATTAATTCAAATGTCAATAAATTGTTTTCCTATATGCTGGTGGCCGTTTTCAGGTTAATATGACCTGTATGGTTGCTGCACTAGAGGGTGAATTAGTCCGCACTGCTTTTTTACCCTGTTTTTGTGAATTCATTTATCATAACATACATTTAGAGATTGGATTCTTAAATCTGCTGTGCTCTGAGTCTGGTTTGACAGTTCAATTTGTTGAACCCAAGTTTGAGCCCTTGAGCTGATGATAGATGTAGCTCGGGATGAGCTTTTAACTGATTTGTGACAATCAATCCTGTTTGAACGGTTCTCTTGATGTAATCTGAGCTCTCAAACAAAGTAGTGTTCTTGGTTAGTTGATTGAAAGCAAACTAGCCTACACTGCTGGTCCCCTTTTTTGTGCTGTGATAACTCGCCTTGTTGGCCGTTCCTTCTGCATTTGTGTGTTCTTAGTTGATTAACTCTTGTTGCTCTGTTTTTTGCCGCAGGGAAAGTTCCAGGAACGGGGAGATAAATGCTAATGCGACGCAGTTAAAACATGTATGTCTGACTTCTCACTGTATACTAATATCTCTGTTATGTACTGTATGGTCTTCAACGTTATATGCTCCTATGAAGACTAGTCTTTATTTGTTGCTGCTGGATCTTTTATTTGTCGGTTGCCATGGCGTTCATCTACTTTTTTTTTGGGTTCCTTTTTACTGTTTTTATTATTTTATTGTACCACTGGGGTGTGTGTGTGTGTGTGTCTCTCTCTCTCTCTCTCTCTCTCTCTCTCTCTCTCTCTTTCTCTGTATCTTCTGTTTTACATTGTCTACTTTAGCCGTGGTTGTGCGAGTTATGTGATGTTTTTATCAGGCACCGAAGCACCTAGAGAGAAGAGGGGGGGTGTTAACACTTAGTATCACCACTCGGTGAGCCCTTGGTTGATGCCAGGGAGGTTATCCTGGAGGTTGATTAAAAACTTTGGCTTTTGCTTTTTAAACAAATGAGGATTTGAGTCCTCAATTATTTTTTGTTTAGAAGGCATCTTAATGGGGGGTCTGTGGACGCCGCGTTTTAGCAAGAAGTAATGCTGTAATTCTGACACCTCATCTGAGAGTCAGCATTGTCTCCTTGTAGAGTCAATACTTTTTCTTTAATATATATATATATATATATATATATATATATATATATATATATATATATATATATATATATATATATATATATATATATATATATAATATTAAAAAATTACAACAGTTTGTAAATTTTTCGATTAGGGTGGTGGTTTTTATTTTATTTTATTTTATTTTTAACAGCCATCGCTGTGAGTCTGGAGTTTTAGCTGTTTTTTTCTATTATTATGGCTATTCTCTAAATTGCAGAGGGAATTGTATACAATAGTGTGAAATTGTTGAGGTACATCAAATTGTGAGGCTGTTTTCACTCCAAACAGTTCTCTTTTATTTTTATTTTTAAAAAAATAGACAAGAAAAGAATTTAAATGTATCTCCATTTAACAGCTCTGGTGGAGAAGGAGTTGAATAGGTCAGGGTCCTAAAAGCCAAGCAATCAAAACCCCCACTAGATTCTTATTCTTCACTAACCAAAACAAATTTACCTTAGATCGAATCTCTGTTTCTGGGATCAGAGGAGATTCAATCAAAGAGAGAAAAAGTTTAGCAACCCCGCTAGCGGGCCCAAAGAGAACATGGGTTCAATCTCATTTAAGTACATTTATGCAACAGATGCGTAATATTTGTGAACATTTTGTATGGGGCATTTTCGGATGGACCCCACGGGCCTGTTTTCAAAAAATGTAAAAAATAAATAGAAAGCTCTTTAATTAATTAAATAAATCCATTTGTGAATCAGGCCCGTTCTCCGGCCATGCTGCTGTACATTACTTATCATATGCAAGTGATTTTTTTTGTTAATATCCTCCTCCTTTAGGCATTTTACTGAAATCCTTAAATTTCTTTTTCATTTGCAGGGTTTAACATCTGGAGCTCCACCTGCTGAACCGCCCAAAAGGTCGGCTCCGAACGCCAATATGCGGACCGACGGTCGGCGAATTTCGGCCCGTAAAGATCTCGACGAGCCCACAAGGTCCGCGAATGAATATAACCTCCAGAATAAGAGGGGGAGAGTGGCATCTGTGGAGTTGAAGCAGCTGAACATATTCGAGGAATACGAGCGCACGCCGAAGGATAGAAGCGATGGTTGGAAGCACAGTAAGGCGATGCACGACGACTGTAGTTACAAAGACGACCTGCACTTCAAGAGGAGGCGGCAGCAAGGCGGGGAGGCGGTCGGCATTGTTACAAAGATTTGAAGCAGTAGTTTATCCAACACATGTTAGCCATTTTGGCGAAGTGTTTAGGTTTCAGCCTCATTTGATGGGAATGTGATTGTGTAAATTGTTGTAGTCCCGAAAGAAGGGAGTAAAAAAAGAGAGAAAAAAAAAAGTGATTTTGTTCGGACTTTACTTTCTGCATTCGCAACTTTAATGTAAATGAAGAAAACATGATCAATGAAAAGATGCCACAGCTTTCTTTTCTTTTCTTTGTCCTTGTCATTATGAATTATGATGATATTATTTTTATGGGTATATATAAATATATATTTTTTTAGGAGTATATATATTCTAAAATATCTCATTCGGGTGGGATGAATTTCACTCGTCACATGTGACGAGTAGAATAATACCCACAGGATGGGGTGGGGTATAGAATGTACATCCCTAAAGGGATGTACACTTAGCATCTCTCTTATTTATTTATATTAAATTGAAATGTTTTTAAAAATATATAAAAAAATTAGTTCACTTTTTGCTCATTAAATCAAAAATTAATAATAATAATTATTTGTAAAACACATCATTATATATGATCTAAACATGGCCATAAATATTATAGCACCAATATTATTTATATTTTGGTACTTTCAAAATCATCTCGGACTTTATATATATATATATATATATATATATATATATATATATAATCAACCCTAAAATTTTTGTCCCCAAGTGTGAAGTGTCCCTCCATCGAGAGCCTTCACTGTAAATAAATATATATAATCCCCTCTTTAATCTTTTCTTCTTGCGCCCGCCACCACTCCACTCCACTCCACTCCACTCTAACAAGACGCGACGCATCCATACCCTAACCTCCATCCTCCTCCTCCTTGACACTACGCATCCATGGCGGGGTCGGCGATCGCCGAAGGGGTGCAGCTCAACCACATCGCGCGGGAGACGAGCGACGTGGAGCGCCTCGCCGCGTTCTACGTGGAGGTGCTAGGGTTCGAGCGCGTCGGAGCCCCCAAATTCGGGGACTTCGCGGTGGCGTGGCTCCGCATCCCCCGCTCGCCCCTCTCCCTCCACATCATCGAGCGGAACCCCCAATCCAAGCTCCCCGTGAGCCCCTACACCTCCGCCGCCGCCGTAGTCGCCGATCCCGAGGCGCTCCCCAGGGGTCACCACGTGTCCTTCGCCGTCTCCAACTACGACGCCTTCGTGCGAACCCTAAAGGTGCCTCCTTTCCCCCCCTCCTTTGGCTCCGATATTGGGGTGCAGCGTTCGAAAAGTTGCAATTTTTTTAATTTTTTTAGTTTTAATTAATCATTTATTTTGGTTAGGAGAGGGGGATTGACAAGTTCGAGAAGACGCAGCCCGACGGGAGGACGAAGCAGGTGTTCTTCTTCGATCCCGACGGTGAGTTTAGGGTTTCTTGTGATTATTTTACGCCTTTTCAATTTCTTTTCCTTTTTATTATGTTTTTAAAATTGGGATAGAGTTCAATCCATTTTAAGTCCAATTTTAGGCTACTTTTGATGGTTATCTTTTTATTATTATTATTATTTTATCTGAATGCTGGATGTAATTCGTCACAGATCTCATTTATGTATCTCTTTTTTAATTTGTATTACTAATTCTACAGTATTTGTTTGCAGGTAATGGCATAGAGGTAGGAAATTGGGGAGAATCTTAATTGACGCAGGAAACGTCGGGGACGGAAGGAACGAAGCAAAGGCTTTGATTGTATCTAAATAACACATGGAACTTACTTTGTTGGTCTTGAGTTTGCAAACGTTTGATACTCCAAAGACGCCCTCGTTAGTTCGAATCCTTGTATTGTATAATGTTGAGATTGGTAAAAGCCTTGCTTTCTAGTAATATGATTCAAATGCTTTGTGATTGAAAATAAAGTGAAAGCACTGAGATCTCGCTTGTTTGAACATTGTATTCTAATTCCGGTTCCTAATCCTTCTCAGAGAAATTCTAATTAGGGAGTGTGCCCTGCACATCCTGCACCAGTTCTGAATTAAGGACCTGTTTGGATGAGAAAAAGTTTGAGCGGAACTCAGATATTCTGCAGTTGTAGTGAGCAGGCGAACTGTGGGTGCAAAATCTAGATCCATAATAAGCCGTCAAAATGATGGACTCAGCTACATCCAAAAGAAGCAGGCGAGTCCTCAAAATAGTAAGACTGGAGTACACCCAGATGGGCCCTAAGCCTCAGACTTTCTGCACCCGTTATTACCATCTCGAAATTCTTGCTGAGTAATAATAATAAGCAAGATTGGAAACTTCACCGCTGAGAAGATAACTAACTACCAAATCTGACACAAAAGAACCAAAAAGGTACACTGGGCATTCACGCGAATGACTGGTAACATCTGATAGAAATGGCTTTTCCTCGTACCAAGGGAAAGCATGCGCAGCAAATCTTCAATTACTTGGGGCATACTGTTACTTAAACATGCAACATGAAACAGTCAAATTTTACATAGGCGACCCTCCTCCGCCCCTTGAACAGATACTTTGGCCAAGATGCATGCCTCCTCAGAGTAAATGGATCGAAGTATTTCAGATTTGCTTACACACCAATGATCTTGTTAATTCATCTCATCCTATTGGTGCTGATATACAATCTAACAAGAAACAACCCAACTGATAGCAGAATGCACCACAGCAGTTTTTACTTCCATAAATAAATGATTTCTCACCCCCATCACCAAATATGTCACGTATGCATAAAAAGCAGGGGCTTTTTATCCATGGACATTAAAAGAGAAACCATGGTCGAAGGCGCTATAATTTACTTGTTAGTACCCGAGCTATAATTTACTTGTTAGTACCCGAGTCCGATAGGTCCTGCGGAGCCCGCGACTTGATTCTGTATACCTTGGAGGTCTGCTGCGTCTTTTCAAAGCCTCTCGATGGCTCTTGCCTGCCATATCCACTCGAATGACCCCTCGTGCCTTGCCCATTGTTCAGGTCCATTAGCTCTTGTTTTGCAAATCCACCCCCGTAGCTTCCACTGTTTTGCCTATCGATCCAGTTAAAGGGAGGCAAAGGTGGTGGAAGCCCGGAATTCTGAGACAGCGGTTGCTGATTTGGCGGGTAGCCATAATTTGGCATCCTTTGATGTGGTTGGGATGGCCCCCCTTCTTCCATTGTCAGCTTCGACATTCCCGATTTAATGCTGACATCTTGATCTTGATGGTTAGATCGTTCATGTATCTTCATGTTCTGTCTACTGAACTGATTATCATAAAAGAACGGAGGCGGATGGGGATTTGAGAAGCCTCTAGGGTAATATCTAGGGTTTGTGTCCTCAACAAAACCGCTTTCATAGCCCCATGGTCCCGCAGGCCGCCGTTTGCTGTTGTTAGCATGCGGGAGATTCCTGAATGGCATGTCGAGCAATCCGGCGGTATTGGAGGATTTGATCTGCAGAGAGTTTTTAACAAGCCGGTGTGCTGCCTCTCCTAGGAGAGAACCTGAGAGAGCTCCAGAAACCTGAGGCCTGAAAGAGAAGAGAAGTATATATTGTAAGACAATAAGGCACGCTTACAAAGGTTCCGAATGATTTATGTGCTTTCCGTCAATGATGTAAATTGAGGCTTCCAAAGTTTTTACAGGGCTGCTAACAGGCCCAGGCAAGCTTGGAAACCATCGTCAGGCTTGTTGCAACTGGGCCGTATATAAAGTGGGCTTGGTTTGAAATTAGCTGGGGTGAGTACTAAAAGTCTAACTTGTAAGACCACAGTAGACCCACTAACTTATCTACCACAAAATTGTCCAGTGGCTAGGCTTCTATTGAATGAATAGTGTCGGTACACCAATAGCATTATGCGATAAGTGATTACTAAAAGTTTATACAAGCCTCGACTGTGTAGCAAACTTCTAAATGCAAATACAAAAAGTTTACCCAACAACCCAGAGCCAGTAGTATAAAGATCAAGCAGTACCTTTCTCTCGCTTGTTGTCGCCGATTACCACTGTCTTCGTGCCATAACAAAGGGAAGGGTTTGAAGTCATGAGGTTTCAATACCTGAAACATAGATACTTTTGTTGTTATTGCAATTATATCTTTTTGAGAGAATTTTTTTTTTTTTTTTTGAGAGAGAAGTTATTGCAATTATATCGCATAGCAGAAAATATGCAAGTAGTGTATAAACAAATCATATGGTCCACCAAAACATAAATAATTTGATGAATAAAACGGAACGAGCAAAACTATATTGTGTTTAAGCAGGGTCATCTTCTATGAAAGTTTATTTAGCTGCATATCTATGTTAAGCAAGTAGGATAGTTGATTACATGCTAGCTTTTTAACCTCATGTAACTAGTGCAAGATTTAACACAGAAAATAACATAAGCAAGAGGCATCTCAACTATTAGCCTACTATTGATTCATCCATACTAAAGTAATACCAAAATTTTGAAGTACTAGCAAGGTAGCACTTGAAAATACCTTTGGAGGAATGATGACCCCTTCAGGAGGTTCTGGGATGTGGTTGTGGTACTGAGGGTTAAGATATGTAGCATTCCTAAAAATAGCAATATTCAGAATATACCTATACCAACTGGAAGCTTAGATGAACATAAAAAGGAACAAGTGCAAGAATAAACAGTGGTATCTTACAAAACTTTGTTATTTGCAGCACCACTGAATCCTTTAATGGGAGAATTTACTAGTACATTGTACTGATTCCTCTGAGATAAGCAAAGGAATCCATTCATACCACCACTGCAGATTGAAAAGATAGCAATGAGTATCCACTTAACAAGTAAAAGTCATTGAAGCACTACATGCATAAAGCTTATGAACTTACCTAGCACGCACGTCAATTGGGATACAATAAGATGGCTCTGCATTAGGTAACTGGGAACACATTTGATATAGGAAAACCACTTGTGGAGCCAATGGATGAGTTTCACGCACATACAATATGTCAAACATTATTCTGTTCCGAGACTTCTCTTCTTCCTGGAGAAAAACTCTACGATTGTGTTAGCAACTTAACATTTTAAACAATGATAAACAAGCATTTTAAACAATGATAAACAAACTTAAAGCCCTTCTGGTACAAAGGTTAAACTAAAGAAGCATTCCGCAATCCCCATACCGTTAAAGTGTCTTCACGCTTCTTCGTTTCAGAAAGCAGGCGCCTCTCATCGATAAATGGCAGTTTTGCAACACCCTAAGTTCCATAACAGTTCAGGGGGCACACAATCCTTCAAATAATCGAATTTATGGGTCAAAGGTAAGGTAGCTAAATTCGCATGCATGTCTTACCTGCCATGCAAAGCGTTTTCCATTCATGTCTATCTCAAAATCTGAATGCAGAACAAGGAAAGAAGTAATTTAGATATATATAGGAATAAATTATGATATAAATGACGACGAGAACGGACCAAAAGGTAACTACTCCAAAGTATGCTATACCACCTTTAGGATAGAAAGAGCTTAATGGGGATTCTGGATCAATCATTAAGGCCCTGTAATGCTTTGGAAGTGCATCTGAGCTACAAAAATAAGGGAAATCACGTGATTTTATTACATAACAAGTAATAATTACTGCACTGGTGGCAAACTTGGATAAAATACTAGTGCCAGCTTAATCCAACCTTGCAGCTGGTAGAGTTCCCATCAGTTGATCAAAGGGCTTAAATGGCTGACCCAAGAAAAACGTGATCTCCAAATCTACCAGACCTTTCAGGTCGGATGCAAAAGGTGCATAATGATATGGGTAGAACCTGAGGAAAATCATTGCAGATGTTAAACTGATTGTGCGTATCAAATATCAAAACTCAGTAATAATGCATCTTGACAGTCCACTAGAATATTAGCTAAGAACACCGTCAATACACTTAGGACCTGTTAGCATGTCAGGACAAGTTATCCAGTGATAACTTGCAGGCTATGGTAATTTTCTTTTGTGATTGCAATTTAGGAATTTCATTTCACCCCTTGTAAGGTTTTGGCCAATGTATCACAGACACTTCTACACGTGAGGGTCCGTGTCGGACTCACGTCCGATGTGGACACGCCTTGGACACGCGTTCAATGCGGGTCCATAGTGCATACAATTAATATATATATATATATATATATATATATATATATATATATATAGAGAGAGAGAGAGAGAGAGAGAGAGAGAGAGAGAGAGAGAGAGAGAGAGAGAGAGAGAGAGTCCGGCTACTATGCTATCAATAGCACCAAGTATTTGATGCTATCAAGTTTTCTACTTTTAGATCAACCCCTTTAATCATTTCCATCCGTTAGATTTTACTATTTCCCCAACCACCCATTAAACCTAAGGGGCCCACTATCATCTAAACCACACATCTTTTAATTCAAGGATTAAAAACTTACTAGCACCAATGACTTGGTGCTATTAATAGCATTCCAGCCTCTCTCTCTCTCTCTCTCTCTCTCTCTCTCTCTCTCTCTCTCTCTATATATATATATATATATATATATATATATATATATATATAAGATGATAAATATTTTAGCTTTTTAATGAATGCATACAATTTTTTTTGGGACAATATAAATAAACTATGTAAGGCAGAGAATTTCTTTTCTTAAAATATATAAACTATCAATAAAAATTTTACTAACTTTTATTCGTATGAGAAATAAAATAATATTTTACCAAAATTTATATTTTATATGTACTAAATAAATATATTAAATTAATAATAATTTAATTTATTAGTGATGTCCATGCCGTAACCATGTCCTAATTTTTTGAAAGTTGTTGAGTGGACGTGTTCGAGTCGTGTCAATGTCCGTGACGTCTAGGTTTTGGCAGCCATGATTTGTTAGGATAGTGTATTTCGCGTGCTAGGTGATTTATCTCATAATTCTCATTCCATTAAAATGACTTAGACCGAATACAGTTTGCCTTTCTAGACATTGATCATACTTCTCATATACCAAATAATACAAACTTCTTGAGAAAACAAAAAGATGTGCTGAAGATCTGAATACAACTATCATAAAGATTAATACCCAAAAATATTTTGACTAAAACTACCAGACTGACAAGTATGAGAAGTGCTTCTGATTCCATAGGTCCACTTGATTTCAAATGGTTTAGGACATTATGCTTTACAAAATTAGCTCTAAACTTGTTTGTGTTGTATTATTCAAATCATAGGCATTTGAAAATGAAGAAATTAACAGCATAACATGATGAATAGCAAGAGAAAATTTTGGCGATACATTAATGTGCAAAAGCATGAGGAAAAAAGATTTATGTGCTGATTTTTTTCTGAATATTCCGATTAAGAGCATAATAAGATAAAATGAGCATGTGTAGCGAAGAGCCGAAGGCTTCAGAAGCCCGTAAGTTATTAAATTATGTCAAAAGCAAAAGTAAAAGCACAAGTTTGCATGTATTTACTTCGTAATATTTGAAAAAAAATTGAAGAAACAATTAAAAAAGAGAAGACCTTGATAGAAAAAACTAGGGGATTAACGGTCAAAAATCCTATGGACAAATAGTCAGCTGCCAATTTATACTTGCTTTCAGGGCATTTCTTAAATATCAAAACACACATGGAATCAGATTACATACCACTGCCACGAACAAACACCTTGATAGTAATACCGCATGACCCAGCAAAGGCCTTCCACATATTTCTGAACCTGAAAAGTAGACCACTACAATTAACATGAAAAGGTATCTACAATATTCCATGTTTCCAGAAATTGCTCATCAACCTACATCACAAAGAAAGTATCTCTTACACCGCAAAATGCGATAGGGAAACTTTCTTGGCTGTGTAACAGTGTAAGAAGAGCATGTATTCTCAGCTTTTGAGGCAGGAGAAAAAGAGATAATCAACCTAAAGAGAATTCTTATAGTACTTCTGCTCAACTGCTTTAGAAAAATGTTAATAAGCACTAAAGGACCTATGAAGCACTTCCTATCATCCATGTGAAATTATTAGATAGTGCTACACAGTATACACTGTCTTTCATGGTTTTGCATTTATCTATAAACCGAGCAAGCCAAGCAAAAAATAAAATAAAATGAGTTGAAATTTAAAGAATGTAGGCACTATATAATTCTAAATATGGACAAACAATCTGTGGCAATATGGGAACCAAATTAATTGTAAAGTTTAGACAGCATGGGATGCTCTGAAGCATAGCGATTAAATTCAGTGATAAAATGATTGTATTATACTTCAGTTAGTGTCTTAAATATGGAAAATTCTAATAAAGATTGTCTTGGTAATAACTGACGACTTACGACATCTCTCCGAATATCATCAATCGATTTTGACTCTTCTTCACTGAATTTGTCAGCATAGTACCTTTCCTTGTATCCGGGTTCCCCTAATTTTACCTGAAAAGAATAAGCACCATCAAAACCAAATTGAGTTGAGAAGTTGCCAATTGCTAAGTATTGATATGGAGCAAATTAACATATATGCAGATAAATTGCACAAGAAATAATTGAATATTTGAACTGATAAATGCTCACATGAAGCTATCCTTTTCATTCCTATCGGTTTCTCTTTTTCAGTGTATCTATTTCTCTATCAATTTCTAATTTACCATGTATAAATAATATGAAAGAAACAACAAACCTTATCTATATACGGAGTATTCTCAGAATTCTCTCTCTGCATTTTAAGCTTCAGTTCTTCATTATTTTCCATTACCTGTCCAGAAGTAATAAATGTTGTCAAGTGTATCAACATAACTTACGGAAAACTAGTTACAAATTTCCAAAACAGAAATATAAAACAAAATAAAGGAATTAAAATTTTGACTTGCTATAAGCTAATAATTAAAATTAAAAAATAATCAAGGTGCAAATCAATGATGCAGTAAAATTGAAAATAAAGCAATTCAATTCTCTCAAAATAAGAAAATAAAGCAATTCACACAACCTATATAATTATTATATGCATATGTTGGCTTCTAGCCTTTTCTTTGTAATGATCAACCTAACTAAAGAGGGAAAAGCATGATAAAAAGATAACAGGAAAAGCAAAAATAAATTCAGAGAAGTCAACTATAAATGCTTTATGAGAAAAAGAATGTATGAAAAGTAGATGCCAACGAAATGAAAGAAAAAGTTACAAATGCTACGATATTAGTGTATTATCAATTTCTAATAAAAGTACATTCAGTCCCCTGTCAAATTTGCCAATACCTATGGTTTTGATGCTATCTCCAAATATGGTGTTAAGGGAAATTTTCATTTAGTTCAGGTTGTATTCAGGAATATTGGTGTCTCTCAGTTGCTATAGGTATATATTATACCTTCGGTTCTAAGACAAGCCTATTTTATGTTATAACAACCATATACTGAAAATTTACTGTGAAATCTAGAAAGAAAAAACTTGAAAGAAAACAAGAAACATGTAACCAAAAACTCAGACCTTCTGTTTATATACTAAATAATTGAGACAACAGCTTAAGAAAGAAGAAAAAGAAGAAACATAGCCTAACAACAAATTCAAGAGTGGTCATGCATTATAAACCATCGTCTAACAAAAGACATAACTATAAGAAATAGGAATATGACTACAACAGATATATATATCATGAAAATTATTTAGTATCTGTAAACTGATTAAGCAACACCAGTCAGCAAACAACGTAAGAGAGCAAGTACCTGTTGAATACGTGCACGCTTCTGAAAAATTTGGTCTTCATAGACTGCAACTGACTGAATGAAATGCTCTACTCTATCTAATGAAACCTAAAATAGACAATAATTCTTAAAATTAGACATAAAATGCTATTCACACCTCATATATTGATATAATTAACTCATCAACTATATAGACAGATTGCACCAAAGTTTCCAGAGTAGTAGCGTAAGATAGTGCCAATGATGATGATATATTAAAGACAGTTAAGACTCATTTTCTTCAACTGCAAACATACACCTTCAGCACACATTTCACTGTCTCCTCTTTTCAGTCAATAGGAACAAAAGTATATCCCTTCTCTTTTGGCAATCATTTGGCTAATGCATCTCCATAGTACATCTAACTAGGCCCCACTTGGCATGTAGGGTACTATTGAGTTTTGTTTTCTCTGGCCAAGACTAAATCCTGTTATATTTATTTGATGGCACAAACAACATATTTTAGGAAAAATTGATGTCCGTCCTTTGACAAGATCAACAACTGTAAGTTGGTCAGTCCAGAGTGAAATTAAGGAGAACTTACTGTACCGCTTTGCTTCTACTGACTAATAATTACCAAACTAAGAGTGTTTTGCTTTGCTAGTTTATGGGGCAAAGAGGAAAAAGTGCCAAGTCAATAGACAATATGTTCAATCAGGGAGTTGAGCAGAACACACTAGATTTAGAAGAGACAGAAAAGCGAGGCGTCACGGATACTAACACGGGATATGAGACACGACACACTCGGACAAGGCGACTCGACAACTTACAAAAAATTAGGACATGGGCACGGCATGGACACTACTAATAAAACATAATATTATAAATATAATAATATATATTTATTATATATAAATAGTTAATTTTATTAAAATATTATTATATTTCTCATACGAAGGAAAATTAATAAAATTTTCATTGATAATTCATATATTTTAAGGAAAAGAATTTCTATCATACATAATTTATTTTTATTGTCCAAAAAAAATTGTATGCATTCATCAAAAAGTCAAAATATTTATTATTTTACATTATATATGTATAAAAAAAGTAAAATAAATAAATATATATATATATATATATATATATATATATATATATATATATATATATATATATATATATATATATATATATATATATATTAACGGGATGAGTTATGAACCCACATCGAACGCGTGCTCATGGCATGTCCACGTCGTACACGAGTCCGACACGGACACGCGAGGTTTATAGAAGTGTCCGTGATACATAGTAGAAAAGAATAGTGGCACAACAAAGAACATAAGAGAGCAAAAAGAAACAAGACATTTTTACCGGGAATTTGCTTCTTCACTAATAAGTAAGCCCAAACCACAGAATTCTGCTCTTTTATTTTGTATTTAAAGCCAAACTGTAGCTGGAAGATGAAATCCACTAAGATTTGTAGAACTCTAAGCTGAACCAGATACAAACCAAATCTAAGGATATATGTTAGGTAAGATATACAAAGAAGTAATTTTACAGGTAACTAACAAATACCATAAAGTCATGGTTGCAATGAAGATAATAAAATAAAAAATAAAGGCCCAAACATATCTTTACAATTTAAATCTTATGACATTTAACATGATAAACATTTTTCAAACAGAACTGACTTCTGTCGTATGCCTTAGAAGGATAATGGTGAGTTGGAGAAATATTACCTCACCCGCATCAGTGAGGTATCCGCCCATTGATACAAATTCCCTTCTATAAACAAACATAAGCAGATTTATTGCACCCTACAACATCAAACATCTTTTAGAGTAAGAACCTCAGTAGAGCCTCAGACTGCTAATCAATGCACACCAAGGATAAGGGGGGGGGGGGGGGGGGGGGGGGTGGGGAGATGAGGGAAAGATTTTGGACTTTTTATATGCAGAAATAAACTGTAAAGGACCAACCTCGCGAATCTCTAAAGTCGGCATGTGTGGAAGAAAGTCATTTCCAACAAAGAAGCACAAAAAAACAAAATCATCCAAAAGCCGTTCAAATTTTATCTTGAATGGAGGATTGACAATTTGCAAATCGTTCTCCAAATACTCCCGCAACACCCAGATATTAATGAACTGCTAACAGATTTAGCGGTTAAATATGCATGAATAAATAAAAGATTATGCTACATTCGTAAATACCACAAAACATTTCTTCAAGAATGTAATGTTGATAAAACTAAAATTATGACAAATAACATAAAAAGATTATTTGCTTGACCAGCACCTGATATTTCTTTTTGTAAATTGGAGTGTCATCCTGAGCCTTATCACCTTCCCCAGTGGTGTGATTGCCAGACTTTTCTCTACACTCAGCAGCAAAATGCCCAATTTTACCACAAAGAAAGCACTTCTCTTGTTGCCCTGGCATGGAGATCACCTGTGAAGTCAGTGCAAAGCTTTCTAGTCAAAGTTAATTTAGAAGCAGTTAACAAATAGATGTGCAATTATTTCTTTGTGTGCAGGTGTTGATATAATTTGCAAACCTCTCGTAAAATGGAGAAGTGAACCTCATGGGTAGCCAAAGAAAGCATAATCAGATCTGCATCCTATAGAAATGGAAAACAGCTTTGTATGTCAAAAACTTGAAATTGGAACAGAGTATTCCAGGAATAAGCAATACTACTCACCAAACCGTACAGACAATGGCGTGTGTTTGGATCAAAACCAGGAAGATTACGTTGTAATCGTATATATGCCATGATTTTGTGCTCACCTTCCCCAGGAACATTTGCGTCAGACAGTATTACCTTAAAATAATCAGAAGAAATACAACAACAATAAAAGTTATGCAAGAAAATCAATGTGAAAGAGGAAATAGAACCGACAATAATATCATTGTTTGTTAAGAAATGATGTGTCTAGCGCAGATGTGATATTGTTGATATAACAATATTAACACCTTAAGAGATTGCCATCCGGGAGTATGATTCAGTCTCAAATGTATGTAGTATTGGAGTGCGACCGAGAGAGCAGACATAAATTGCGTCCCTGGGGTTATGACATTTGAGTCAGATGTTTCCAACCTCTCCTTTGGAGACAAAGTCCTTCCTTCAACTTCAAACTCCTTTCTCAATCTCTCCTCTTCAGCCGCCTGAGATATGCTACACCGTCAGCCATTAACTCTAAAATGTTCATAAGTGCTGCTAGGGGTTGTCAGCAATGAAGCAAACACATGCTTACTGCCTCGGCTGCATCTTTAGCAGCTCTAAAACGTCGAGAGCGTTGTTGATTCATCTTAGCCCTAGGAGCAACACCATCTGCAGAAATGCAAAGATATGTGATAGGCCACTGAATCTGATCTTTTAAAAACCAAAAATCATGCAGCTCACCTATTGCCATATACAACAACTTTCTTGGCCGGACCAGCCCAAAGAGATGATCAATGTAAGCAAAGATAGACTTAAAAACATCCTCATAAGTGGCAGGTGCAGGCTGCAAAACAGAAATAAAGGGATGTCAATTACACAATTTTATAAAAGTGAAATTCTCTAAATTGATTCAAGGATGACAAAAAAGAGCTCAAGAGTAGTAACTTTAAAAGTATCTTTAATTCAGAGCATCATAGCATTTCAGACCTACATCTTAAATAGTTCTATGTAAGGCAGCCACTTAAATTGGGTTCAACTCATTATACCTGCCAAACCAACCAGATCACTGGGTCTAGTTGGAATGCGCAATTCAAAACTTGGGTCGGTAAGGGTTGGGAGATTCCAACTGGGTCCCAGTTCCTGCTGGTTTAACATAATCAAATCCAATCCATATCTAATCCAAAATGACACATGAAAATTTTCTTATTGTAACAACTAACAAAGCTACTGAGTCATATGGACAAATGGGCGATGGTGTGACTTGGTAAGTGAATCATCAATGTTTTCTATCCTTTCAAGTCTGGGAACTGTACTTTGAGCTACTTAAGTTTAACTTCCATATGCATCGCTGGAAAAGGGCATTTAGTTCATAACTTTGTTTGGCTCTTTTGCTTGTGCCTCAGCAAAAAAGACAAACAGCTCGAAAACAGAAAGTCCTCTACATAAAAGAGTAGGTTTCTCAGGTAACGCAATACAAAGTGTGCCATGCTTAGAGGGTTAAAATCTCTGGTTATCCTTGGCCGGTAATACTTGATGTTCAAGCTCTCCCGTGCATGTCAACTTCTCTTTGGTAATAAGTAGAAATCGGGCCCATTATTGAAGGACTGGATTCTAATTAACAGCAAGTAAAAGAAACTGCCATATATCATAGAGGAACTTATTCAACTTTTAGTTGTACTTTAGTCAATCCCACATTGTTAAGTAAGACTCGTGTCGTATGCTAATAATGTGTATATGCTAAACATGTCGTATGCTAATAATGTGTATATGCTAAACAGTAACCAAAACTTCAAATTTTACTTAAATGCTACTTACCAAAAAATTCTAAGCATAAATCTGGCCAGTATTTCAAAGTCCATGTCCATCATCACCAAAAGGTTTATGTCAAATCTACCTAGCCGGCATTAATTCTAACTTGATAAAGTTCCGAAGACGAAGTTGTAGTAACAAAACAAACTCGTCATCCTCTAATAAGGAAGATGTTATTACACTGTTTTTCAGCTACAGTTGCAACTTCTCATCAAATTCAGCCCACTCCCTGTATATATGCTCAAGACCACAAATTAAGCCAAAATTTTCTGTTAGCGCCTAAACATCACCAATCCAAAACCCTAATCTTATACAGTTACGTCAAAACGGGAACTACTCCATAGGAAAATCCCACACATTAACTCCCAAACAAATTCACCCTTCCATTTCCAAATTACTACACCGTATCTAGCATGATCTATAAAATAACACAAATTCAGGGGAAAACAATAGAAAAAGATGACGAGCTCACCCTGCCGTCGGGGTGGAAACATGGGTGGATGATCCCGTTCATGTCGAGGTAAAGGTTGTCGAATTCAAGCCCGTTAGGGTTCGGCCTCCTCAGATCGACGGGGACGAAGACCCCAGTGTCGATCTCCACGGGCTCCTCCTCTACCACGTCCGAGATCGAGAGCGGGTACCGATCCGCGAGCCATCGGTAGAACGCGGGGACTCCCATGGCGGATCCTTCGTCTTCTTCTTCCTCTCCTCTCCTCTCTCTCTCGCTCTCTCTCTCTCTCTCTCTCTCTACTTCTTCTTCTTCGATATCGATTTCGCCCCGATGGGGGAGGAGGAAGAGCGTCGAAAGGTATAGAAGTGGCGGCGAGGCAAAACGATTCACGAATCGCCGAGTCACGAGTTACGACTCGGATCCGAGCTCAAGCAAAATGACTCGGCTACTGAGTTACGTACGATTTACGACTCTTAGTGGGATGAAGTACTTACGTACGTTTCGGAAAGGCAAAAAAATAAAGGAAAAAAAAAGGGGAGATAAGTTCACACGGGTAAATGGAGAGTGACATTACCTAAGTTAAATTTAATTTATAATAAATATAAATAGTAGACTATTTAATTTATTTTGTTCTTTTTTTTTTTTTTTTTTTTACTTCATAGTTTTAGCCATTTGTTAGATAAAAATGCATGTACTATACTGATGACTTTTTTTTTTATACCCTTCTTTCTCCTCCTGCTTATCCCTTTTTTTTTATATATATATTTTTAATGTTAGGTAATTGGAATGGTACCATATGGACATGCACGAGAAGTACATTTTTTTTTTTTTTTCTTTTTCTTCTTCAACAAAAGATGATAATAGCATGCGAGGAACGACTTACCAAGGAGCGCGATCCTTCCTTTTTTTTTTTCTTTTTTTTTTTTTTTTTGCCACCTTTTGTTAACAAAACTATCCACACATTATAAAAATAGTGTATATTATTCAGTTCGTCTATTTAATTTGTTGAATTAATTTTTTTGTCGCATCATATTGATAAATTATTCTATCAGATGAATAAAATATATATTATACATTTCAAATGAACAGCTCGTAATACAAAATTATTATTATTTTATTAAAAAAATTATCATATATATTAATTATTTTAAGTATAAAAATCTCATATATATTATTTAAGTATAAAAACAAATCAGTGAATAAGCATGAGATTTTAAGAATTAAAATTAGAATCTCTAACTTGAAATTTATAATATATATATATATATTTCAAATTTGACTATTTAAATAATAATATTTTTATCACATGTGTTTTACTAGCCAATCAACTTTTCTTAATGAGCCAAATCACTAGACCCAACTATTACATATGCAAAACTGAAAATTTATAGACTAAAAAGGGATTTAGTTTTTGGTAATTGTAGGCTTAAAATTGGGCCGAAAGGTTGGATCCAAATTTAACGGCTCAAATTAATTGGGCCTTACAAAAATGATGATTAGTGGACCAAAAATTAAAGGGCTTTTTGGTATATACTCCGCCAGGCCTACGATCTATTTCGTTGATGTTATCTCAGCCGTTGGATCACTAACCCCCTAGGGTTTTATCTCCTCTCTCCCTTTGCTTATAACCCCGCTACCACCCTCATTTCTTCTTCTACGTCGGCCGCGCCATAGATAGAGTGAGTGAGAGAGAGAGAGAGAGAGAGAGAGAGAGAGAGAGAAGGGGAGCGGCGAAAGGGCGAGAACCCTAACCCTAGCTTCGTCCCGTCCACGATGGTGAGTAATCTCCTTCTCCTCCTCTGATCTTGTTTTCGTTCTTCGGATCGTTTGTGGTTCGTGATTTGATTTTGGGACGGACCGTTTGTGTTGCTAGTCTCTGATCGCGAACGAGGATTTCCAACACATCCTTCGTGTTCTTAACACGAACGTCGATGGGAAGCAGAAGATCATGTTCGCGCTCACCTCCATCAAGGGTGTTGGCCGGCGCTTCGCCAACATCGTCTGCAAGAAGGCTGATGTCGACATGAACAAGAGGTTTGGTTCCGCTTCTTCGATTTATGCGAGATTTTGCGATCTTAGTTAGGGTTTCGATGTTCCGAATAGAAATATTTGCATTGGCCTGTTGTCTAAGTTAGGGTTTTCTTTTTATGGATGAGCTACTTAGTTTTAAATCCTGCTGATGTGAAATTAAGGTCTCCTTTGGTAATGCTACATTTCCCCCCACCAAAAAGCACATTTTTTTTTCTTATCGAATTTTCTAGTAGATCAACTTGTCTGTTATTGTTATAAAAAAAGAAGCAAAAAAAGGTGCCTTTTTTTTTTTAGCCAAACAGAAGGTTTACGGCTGCGATCTTGAAGAATTTGTGTTTAAAGAACAAAAAAAATGCTAGTGTAACCAAATGGGGACTAAATCATCTAATTACATAATTGTTCCTGTTTTCATTGGTAAAAAAAACTCAGTTAATCACTATTTAGGCTATTGCTTTGTTGCTTAGATTATATAATGGACTTATGCTGTTTCTGGATGTCGATATATGATTTTAGAGCCGGTGAGATTTCGGCTGCGGAGCTTGAGAATCTTATGACTATTGTTGCGAATCCTCGCCAGTTCAAGGTTCCAGATTGGTTCCTTAATAGGAAGAAGGATTATAAGGATGGCCGGTATTCTCAAGTTGTTTCCAATGCTTTGGACATGAAGCTGAGGGATGATCTGGAGAGGCTGAAGAAAATTAGGTTAGCATCTTTTTACTCTTTAATTATCTAGAATTTATATTATTCTCACATATGCTTAAACTCATTGTATCTGCAATCTATTTTCCATACATTTCGAAGTACGAAAGCAATTTTTCTGCAGAAAGCATATATTTCTTTAAATCATTAACATCCAAAAATAGAAGTCATGACCAGTCTTTATTGCAGGATTGGTTGAATATGAATTTCTATTTCTTTATTTTTAGCGTACGTCTTGAACTTTCCTCACTTGATGTTGTGCGAGAAGTATACATTTGGGGATGGCATCAAAGTGGGTTTGGGGCGGGAAGGTCATTTGTGTATCCTGCCGTGCGAAGAAAATTGGGCCCCGTACTGGTCGCATGGCCCATTGGTTTAAAAACCCACTCCTGTACCATCATTGTTTAAAAATCCTGCCCAACCTATGCCTTGCATACCTGCCTAAAGACTGATTTGCTCCCCCTACAATTGTTAGATTTATCCAGTGGTTATAAGGTATAAATTTAACTTGATTACAATATTATATCTATTCTTAATTCCGAAACATCTGAAGTGATGTTGTTTCACTGCTGGTTGTCAATTTCGGGTGGGTTTTAGCAAGTTCCCTGATAAACCTTCTCCATTACCATCACAATATACAGTTTATTATTTATATACCTCTATATATAGAAAGCGCTAGGCCTCCTGTGATGGAATGCAGATATTGAACTGTGAGATGATTGAAATAAAAAATTGACAAAATGTGCAGGGTTTCAGAATTCTTCAATCTGTATGAACTGATTAAATTGTTCCATTAAATGTGTAAATTACTTAGTTAAACGAAGCCTATTCGCCTTGATGTCCTCTAGATATGCTATTTTCGGCTCACCGTCGCCACCTTTTCTAATTCATGCTGATGAGACCTCTTGTGAGCTGCACTATGAAGTGGCAACGTGAATTAACTTTGGTGTCAATGCAAGTCATCCTATGAGTTTGTTTGGTGTGAAATCAGCAGCTTATTTTAGATACTTATCAATATCATTGTGTCTTGCAAATAACATTTTGGGAAGTGCTTGAGTATCTTTATTGGTGGGCTTTACATTGGTGTCATATGTTTTTATAAACAAGCCATATGTGGAAGTGATTAGTCTTATTGCATTTTGCGGTCCTTTTGCTTTGTTGAACTCATCTGGGTGTATTGGTGTTTTCGGATTGAACTATGTGCTCGAGAGTTTTATGAGCTCTAATAATAACGACTACCATATTCATCCAGACATTAATAAGTTTCCTTATATATATGGCTTTGAAAGTTCGTCCTTGTTATCTTGATGGTACTATCAATATAACATGTATTACATATTTGAAAATAATCATTTTCAGCTTGGCATAACTTCCCATTTGTTTTTGGACTTTAGGCAGACGATATATATATATATATATATATATATATATATATATATATATATATATATATATATATATATTTTGTGGGGGACTAAATTTAATTTGGTTTTCAAATTCAACTTGTTAATGTAATTTCATCTGGCTGCAGAAATCACCGCGGCTTACGTCATTACTGGGGTCTCCGTGTCCGTGGACAGCACACAAAGACTACCGGTAGGAGGGGCAAGACTGTTGGAGTCTCCAAGAAGCGATGAGCCTATCCTCCTTTCTCTACATTACACTGTGTTCTGATCATATTGCTTTCGAACTTTGAGGTTTCATGGAGATCCTGTGTTTGGTTATTTTATGAATTTTGTGATGGATTAGCTCTTTGAATTGAGGCAAAGGTTTAAATAGTTCATGGAACCAACAGTATTCTTATTCTGTGTTTCCAGCGTCTTTTGACCTTTAAGAATTTCATTACCTGCTAGGTTTTTGAATGATATTATTTATGGTCGAGAAAGGATGCCTTTTTTGAGTTCAATATTTTTAGTTATCCTGTGTGTATCTGGGTGTCAATTCAGACTTATGTTCTCAGTTGAATATTCTGGTTGGTAGGGTGGCATCTTGATATTAGAATGCTACAGGTGAAGTTTCTGTGAGACTTAACTGGTTTCTTTGTTTGCGGCGGTTTCTATGTTTTGTGTGGCTGCAAAATTTGGTTGAGCCTCTTCAAGGTGGGGAATTGTGGAAACAGTGCTTTTTCTGATTGGCGTGGCAATTTTATAATTGTTTGCGCACCCTCAATGGCTGATTTAGGCAACAACATTTTTTTGTCATTTTGATTTCTTTGTATAAAGATTGAATTGTCCTTTTGCCTGGAGAATTGTGTTGCAGGAATTGGTGATACCGCTGCTCTTCGGCAGTGGAATGTTTACTGTTTGAATAGCATAGTTATTTCTGTAAAACCTTTGTGCATGGGGTAAATTCTGCTTTTACTTAAGCTTTTGCATTTTTATGCTGAAGTTTACGCGGTGTTGAACTTAAAATTTAGGTAAAATTGTGGAGACCCTCTCAACTATTGTACATTCTAAAATAGCCCTGTAAACTGTCTCTTTTTGTGGATGGATATATATATTTAACTTTTGATTTGGTGGGGAAGGGGTTTTAGTCAAATATTTCTTTAAATTTTATTAAATTTATTAATATTTTAACAAATTTGATAATTTTAATTATTTTACAGTACCCAAAATCAAAGTAGTCTGTAGTTTACATTTTTTTTCAAAAGTTCATTGCTATAGTATCTTACTTCTGCCAGTTTAGATCTGCTTACACGAATAGATGTATATTGTTTTTTCTGGATGCTCAATTTGCTTTGTTTGATGAATGCTACCTAAGAAGTGCTATTAGAAGAAGCATTAAATTGTATTCCGTCAAATCACTTCCTTTGCAGCTGAATTAGAAGCCTGGAAAATGAGGACTTCCTTTTCTACTTATCATGCTGTTTGCTGATGACTGGTGTTTAGTTTCATTCTTTGGGAGATGTATTGGTGAAAGAGTATCTTTTGGTGTGATCAAACAGTGGTTATCTTCACATTTGCTGAATATTTCGCATCATAGGTTAGCAGAGCTGGTGCATATATATATATATATATATATAATAATTGTCTGTGTATTCCTGAAATCTGAAAAAATATCTGATTTATCCTTCTTATTTTTTTTCTTTCCAATATACTTTTTATACATTCTACCGTTATTAAAAATATTCCTATCTAGAGTTAAATAATAATCGGAGTTGATAATTAAAAATATTCCTATCTAGAGTTAAATAATAATCGGAGTTGAAAATTATCAGATATACCTATTTTGTCCGGGTTTAGGGTTTAGAATTTTTTAGGATTTTAGGGTTTAGGGTTTAGAGTATATTTGAAAGGGCAAAATAGTAATTTCACACAGATAACGGCAGCTCCAAATGGTACACTAACAGAGTTTAACTTCAGAAGTATTTTGAAAAAAAGTTGGAATATAAGAAGGGTAGCTTTAATATTAGTCTTCTAAGGAAAATAAATTTGAAAACAGAAAAAATTTTAAAAATACATAAAAAATTGCCTCTATATATATATATATATATATATATATATATATATATATATATATGCTACACGGAAAATGCTACTTGTACACCGGTAAGGGGTGTACATCTCACACCCCCACCCATCTAAGGGTGGGGGTGTGATGAGTGGTCACTTGATGTGACCCGTAAAAAATATCGACACCATTAAAAATGTGGAGGTGTAGGATGTACACCCCTTCGGGGTGTACATGTAGCATTACTCATGCTACACATAGGTGTGTGCTGGCTTATGTGGGCCCCACCTAATAAGTACTTGTCCCTGTATTGTGCCAACCACTGATCAGCAACTTTTTTTCCTCTTTTGAGTGGAAGTTTCTCCTGTCCCATCCTTGTTCTCCATATTTTGATGGTGAAGGATGGTGGAGTGGTGGGAGTGGTGGATCAAATGATTAGCACAACAGATTTCTGTTGGGGAGTAGGCATGTGTGTGTTGTGTTTTGTATCTTGTTAAAGAAGTTGCTGTTTTTATTTCTATTTCAATTCCACCCTTTATTGGGTAGCATGGTTGGCAATGACTAATTGTATAAAATTTAATAGTTTCTATCTAAAACTTTAAATTAGAAATTTAGTTGTTTTTCATTTCTAGCTGAATATTTTTATAAAATGAATAAAGCAGAAAAATCATTGGCAGTGCTCTGCTTCTACTCGAAACCCAAATTAGGAATGACATTCTTATTTTTTTTCTTTTTTTGAGAACAGGGTAGCATGTCACTACTACGTTCATTTGAAAAATGAATTAGGCTACAAACTGAACCAAAAAAAAAATGAGTTTACATATTTAGGTGCAGAAAGAGTTTCATAAGTTGCAGAGCGAGCGAATTTTCGATGACAAAAAGATGAGCGCATGTTTTTTAAGTTCAAAGATTTTTTTATTCCTTTCTAGCTAAATGATCCACCATATAGTGGCGATAGTCACAAATTCCCTTCTTTCTACTGCTCCACTTTTACGTCTGCATTTTTGTCACAACCTATATGAGGAAGGACACCTAAAAAGAAGCAATTTCACGACCTATCTGAAGAAGGACACCTAAAAAGGAACAATTTATTAAGGATTAGCCTTTGTAGCAGAGCTCTTGTACACGGGCAGGTCACGAAAAGGTGGTTCACCGTTCGTTTCAATCTCATCCAAACATAGTGAGCAAGCTAGCCCTCTCTCCATTCCATCATCTTTTGAAAAGATTATCTGCTGTGAGAATTCTTTTTCATAGCACAAGCCAAATAAAGATCTTGACTTTCAAGTGAGTCCTTATTTTTCATAACTAGATAAATCGTCTATATGCTATTCCACTATCTTGCAGAAAGTTGTACAGAGATTTGACAGTGAACTTTCCCGACTTGGCCCACCTCCATAAGACTTCGTCCGGGGTTGTCACAATGAAAATCACAGGTACCAACGTCTTTAGTTCAATGATCAAATTCCTCTCAAGCTAGGAGCTGGAGACGAACCCTGCCGAGATCTTACTCCATTTCTATCCCGAAACTCCACAGCACTTTTTCACCCTATAGTTTTGGTTTCACACTTCGTCATAGATAGAAGAGTGTAGGATACGGAGAAAGGCATGACTGCTCCAGATGTCTGTCCACTAGTCTACTTTAAGCCCATCCCCAATAGATTAATTAGGACACACCGCATCTACTTTAAACCCATTTCCAATAGAGTAGGACATACCACATATGAAAATATCCTTTATTGTTAAAACACTCTGTCATTATTGGGAGAAAGGTGTAAAAAACGCTCCTTTCTTGAATGGTTTCATTCGAGAGTAGTACAATTTATTGAGAAAGAAGCTCCATACATTATTCTTGTTCGAGAGGAAGCTCTACCATCATTTAGTTAAAAGTGTTATATTCATATTATCCAAGTCTTTAACTCTAAGTCCTCCGTCCTTTCTATTCTTGCAAACAGTCTTCTATTATACCAGATAATGTTCTTCTATGATAATTGATCCTCCTTTCTAGAAAAATAACTTTCGTAAGGCTTTAATTTATCGAATTACCCACTTAGGCGCTTTCGAACCTGCCTTTGTATCTCCATTAAGCCATTTACACTTCGAACTCAGCACCCATTCTTAAGGCTTCAATTCTTCCATTTACACTTTGAACTAGAAGAATTAAATTCTTTTCATTTTGAGTAGAAAATGAAACCTTCGAAATTAAAATTGTAAATGGCTTAGTGGAGATACAGCTACAGTAATTCAGAATTCAAAAGGTAGAAGAACCTTGAGGCTTCAATTCAAAATTCAGGCTTCTATATTGCAGTAGTAAGAACCATTACCCTAATTGCAGTTCATGAGGTTAAGGATTCGATTCCCACTTTCAGGAGATCATCAAACGAGCCATGAGGTAAGAGCTACGACAAACTAAAAAAATAAAAATGATATTTGAACAATTTTTTTTTTTTTTTTTTTTTTTTTTTGAGAAATGTAACAAGCTATTCATTTCTTTTTTTTTATTTAAATTTAAAATCTCGAATATCAATTATCAAATTTTTCGTCAACTATTATACTCTAAATATTATTACTAAACTTCGAACACCATCACTAAATTTTAAGTATTATTATTATATTTTAAACTCTAAACTCTCGGCATATATGTATGAATATATCAAAATTAGTATAAAATTTTAAATTTAAAATACATCACCGTGTATGTCTTTGTGGCATGTATAGCACATAGAAGTAAAAAAAAAAAAAAAAAAAAAAAAAAAAAAAAAGTTAATTTTATACAACTGTCTATAAATATTGAATAGTAAATATATTTTTATAAAGTTTAATTTAAAATTTTTAAAAAGATATATTTAAAAAGGCAAAACTGATCTTTTATATATATTCTGTTAAAAAATAAATAATAAATCAGAAATATATATATAACTTAAAATTTTTGAAAAAATAAATATAAAAAATTAAAATTTATTAATTTTATTGTGCTCCTAAAAACAAAGTGTGGGGTGTGTTTTTTTTAATTATTTATTTTATTAATTTCGCATGCGGACGCATAATATCCACCGTCCAACGGATTCCGTAAGACGCGATCTCCGCCGTTCCGATGCAGCATACACGTGTGCTCGCTCTATGCGAGTGGATAAAGGCGCCTGTCACGTAAGCTAATTATTAGCTGCACCATGTGCACCACGTCATCCCGTGCACTGCCACAATTTCCCTCTCTAGAATGTTTTTCTCTTTTTTTTTTTTTTTTTTTTTTTTTTTTTTTTTTTTTTGTGTAGCACATATTTATAAAATTTATTTTTAATAAATTTTGTTCATCCATATGGTGAATTTTGTTTCAAGTAATGACGAAAAAATACTTTTATTTTTATGCATAAAATATTTGCTATAGAAAAAAATTTATTTTGCTTTAATTGTAATTATTTTACTTTAATTATAATTATTTTACTGCAGTATATAATACTACTATATTATATTACGCTCTATAAAAATGTTTACTATAATAAAATTAGAAAACTCAAAATTTTATTTCTATTTTTTGTTTTCTCTAAAAATATTATATTGATTTGATAATATAAGTCCGGCTTTGGTGCCTTCAAAAGTACGAAAGTTTTTGTACTTTTAAATTATTTTTTATAGTAAAATTATTAATTACACGATAGGCATTTCTATACTTGATATAAAGTATATAAAGTATTTAAAAAATAAATTTTATAATTTTTAAATATTATTTATGTAATGATCGAAATGACTAAAAATTTAATTATTAAATATAAAAATCTCATAAAAAATATGCCGTAATATTAAAATTTTAGATAAACAATATTAATATTATTTTATATAGTATAAAAGATTTTTTATTAAAATTTTATATGATTTGAATATTTTTATACTAATAAACTTGCAAACGATTAAAATTGTTGATTTTTAATCTCTTCGATTATCAGGTAGATGATATCGAAAAATCGTAAAATTTAATTTTTGAATAATTCAATTACTCTAAATCAAGTTTAACAAAATCAACTATCAATTTAAAAGTCTCATAATAAAAAATATCTTTAGAACACACAAAAACTCTCCGTACTTTCAAAAATATACTATCCTTATTTTTATCCATATATCAACAGTTTGAAAAGAGAGTATTTTTTGAATCTTATTTCCCACACAATTAGTGGTTGTTTATTAAACTTAAACTCAAATCTAATAAGAGTCCAAAGAATCAACAGCTAGAAATAATTAAAAATTAATATAAATTTAAATTTTATTAGGTCAATATAAAATCTACTTTAATTTTTTTTAAAAAAATTATACTTTTAAGTATGCACAGAATTCTCACGTTACACGATTTCAATACAATGCTAAGTTTTAAGAACTCGCTCGAGATTTCAAGTTCGAAGTCTAGTTGCTTCACATTTTCAGCTAAGTTTATTTTAAAATAAACAAAACAAATATCATGCTATCTTTCTCTCTCTCTCAAAAAAAAAAAAAAAAAAAAAAAAAAAAAAAAAAAACCGAGTAGAAGGTGTAGTGCATGGGATGATGTGGTGCACTAGGTCCACACGATAATTTATTTTTATTTTTTTAACACAAACTTGTGATATAATAAAATAGGAATATAGGATATCTTCCAACAGTAGAAACTCCACACATGCTTTTATCCCTACTCCCCCACTTTAATCTCTCTCTCTATATATATATATATATTATACATGGGGAGAAAAGGGTAAGAGAAATAGATAAAAAGAAAATGGTAGATAAAAATAGCAGTAGCCATTGCATATCCACCAAAGTTTGCTCACAACATATTTTCCCATCTCTTTTTCTCATCATTTTAGCCCAAAGTTATAATCTTTGTCGGTAGATTCCTTTTTAATCAGTTATTATTCAACCCTTTCTATGTTGTCTTGTCCCTCCCCCCTCCCTCTCCCCTGCTAACCTTTTTCTTTTCCTCTTCTCCTTGTATTTTTCTTTTCCTTTTCCTTTTCCTTGGTCACACACAGCTCAATCATTGAACCCCCACCCCTCCCCAGAACATAAAGAAAAGAAAAAAAAAGGTGAACTTTTGCACCAAACAATTTGATGCCCAGGGAACCACTGTTCCCTACAATCTTGTCCTGTTCTTGGGTTCATTTGGGTGTCTTCTTGAGGATCTTCATGTGGGTTTTTCACCAGGGTTGGAAAGGTTTCAACTTGGGACTTGGGTTTTCCTCTCTGAAGAGCAGTTCTTTCTCTTTTCTTTCCCCTTAGGAGAAACCCCCCCCCCCCCCCCCCCCCCCCCCCCCCCCCCCCCCCCCCCCTCTCCAAAAAAAAAAAAACTACTTTTTTTTTGTAGTTTATTAAATGGGTTTTTGGTTGTGAATTTTTTTTTTTTTTTTTTTTTTTTTTTTTGATGAGGGTTTCATTGTACAAGTGCCATGGCCCCATCATTTGCTGCTCCAAGTGTTCCTTGCCTTGTTGGGAGAATTCCAGAGATGATGCCCATCATCCAGTTACTGTTGTTGTGAATGAGGGAGCTTCTGATGAGAGGATTGGTGATGAGGGTGATGAGGAAAGGAGAGTTGATGATGGGAAAGAAGAAGTGCTTCTCAAAAGCAATCTAAAGAAGCAATCCGGTTCCGATTTGATTGCCGCCGGAAAAGGGGGTGTGAAGTGGAGGGACTTTCTGGGGAAAGAACTTGCCGAGGTCCGCGAGTTCGAACCAATGTAGGGGCCCTTTCTTTTCCCTCATGCATTACTAGTTGCAATTATCCATTTGCCAATTTCATACTATGACAAGCTTTATTTCTTTTTCTTTTTCCTTATTTGGTGAATCTACTTCAATGTTGCATTTATATGTTGAGTTAACTTGATATGGTTCTACTACCTAGTATGATGTCTAGCCCAGGACAAACTTGTGAACATATGCAATATGCATTATAGCTAGGAGTGAAAAACAGATCGAATACGGTCGCGTCTTTGGAAAACCGCGTTCGTATCCATAATCGGCCTATGGATACATTCGCTAAACTTCATCTAAAGTTGATTGTCTAGACATGTTGTAATGTTTGATAACATGCTCCTTTTTTCCAACTGCCGAGTTTAATTAAACTTATATAACTATATCATCTTTTGTCGATCGTAATGTGCTCTTACTAAACAGTGAATCAGGAGAATCAGAGGATGGTGCTGACGACAATTCGAGCTGTATGTGCGTCATTCAATAAGCCAAAGACGTCTGTACATTGCTATTGAGTGGGGGCAAGTGGCAATTCTGGCGATAGTTTTCTTTGTAAATAACTCCCTTTTTGAGTTGTGTCAATTGATTGTGCATCTTACATCATATGTTCTTAGAATTATCTGCCGACTTTTAGTAGGTGCTGTAGTTCCAGACAGAAAAGTGAGATAGAGCTTGGAAACTGGAAACATTTTTGTTGGTCTCCTGCAGAATCATGTTGTTTTCGACTTCCCATTTTGAATGATTGAGTTTTAAATTTTCATTTTGAATTGCTGTGTTTTTGGCTTGGGTTTACTTGTGCATAGGCTCTTTCTTATTTTACGCTCTGTACACTGTGGTATGGGTTAGTGTGGGTTTTCTCTTTGTTGATTGTGACTGTTTTTTTATGAGAAAACTGATTGCTGTCGTGTAGTTTTGCTGTTATAATGTTTGAATTAATTAATTGATCAAGTTATGACGTACAGATCAAGGTGTTCGAGGGAAGACTGCATGGAAGTCAAATTCTCCGGCAGTCGGCCCGTGAACTTGTTTGCCCCTAGAGATAGGGTTCTAATCTGCAGACTGAAGTTTACCGGGATTTGACCACTGAAATTGTTGCCAGAGAAATCTACGTAAGTTAGATAAGTGCATTGGTTGAATTTTGGAAACGTATTACCGGAGAGTCTGTTCTTTGATAAATCCATTGCAACTAGTTCACTCATGTTGGCCATTGATTGAGGCAATGAACCAGAAAGATTGTTATTGCTGAGCAGAAGTATTATGACTCCATCTGCATTGCCTACGTTCTTCGGCTGCTCTCCACTTAGATTGTTCCTGGAAAGGTCCACCATTAGAAGATTTTCTGAATCAAACAAGCTCGGAGGAATCAGCCCTGTAAGCTCGTTATCGGAGATAATTATGTGGTTAATAGCAGCAGCATC
Organism: Tillandsia leiboldiana; assembly: GCA_029204045.2. Taxonomy (NCBI): domain Eukaryota; kingdom Viridiplantae; phylum Streptophyta; class Magnoliopsida; order Poales; family Bromeliaceae; genus Tillandsia; species Tillandsia leiboldiana. The sequence continues at coordinate 1,438,113 of CM055065.1, forward strand.
AGCAAGCCATTGTGGAATGCCTTCGGTGAGCTGGTTCTTTCTCAAATCCAGGAATTTGAGGTCCTCTTGGGTCGAAGGACTACTTGGTACCTCCCCGACAAGGCTGCAACCTCTCAGGTTCAGGTAATGTAGAGAGCATTTCATAGTTATCTTAGCACTGTTGTTCCAAGAGAGCTTGTTTCCTCCAAGGAATAGTATCTTCAACTCTTCGAGATCGAACAGTGATGGCGGAATCACTCCGGTGAGTGAGTTGCCATTAAGCAGAAGACCCTAGCTCGAGATTTATCATCTTGCTAATCGATGTTGGAATCTCTCCAGAAAAGTTGTTTTGCCGTAGAGAAAGAGCATAGAGGTTGGATAAGTTTCCGATCTTGTTTGAGATGGTTGAAGAAAGGTTGTTGCTATCCAAGATCAGGACCTGAACCTCCTTGAGTCGAAAGATGGATTCTGGGATCTTCCCGCTGAATTGGTTGTGTCTCAGCGACAGGTACTGCAATTTAGATAGGTTACCAATCTCTGTTGGGATGATTCCTGTGAAAGAGTTATCCTCCAAGTTGAGCTCCTGCAAATTAACAAGATCGGTGATCTCACGACTGAGATTCCGTGCGAAGAAGTTGCTATTCAAGTTGAGGACCGGGAGGTTTCTCAGGCTGAAAATCTCAGAAGGAATGGAGCCAGTGAGATCATTCATACTGAGATCAAGAAAAGTTAAATTGGCTAGATTAGCAAAGCCGCTTTAGGTATCTCCCCTTGGATAGAATTCGACGAGAGATCAAGGGATGGGTCTTTATAGCGAAAAGCGGAGAAAGATCCGCGGTGGCAGCAGGACTTGGTGATGCGAAGAGGCCAGGGAGTCCGAGCGCTGTTACGGACCGCAAAGGTGATTCGGTGTTGCAAGCGACCCCTTCCCATGTGCAGCAATCGCTTGCGTTCCAGCAGAGGATACCGAAGAAATCCATTTCTAAAGAGGAGTTTTTCGAAGGCTTTTCCATATCTAAGGACTTGAATTGGAGGAGGGCATCTCTGTGATCCACGGGACAAGACAAGGAGAAGCGGATAGAGAGAAAGATCATGTAGACCGTGAAGCAGTACCTCGATGTTGTTGTACCTGTACTCGCCATTTGAACTCCCACCTCCTCTCTTCTAGTGCTGAAGAGAGCTGAGACAGTTTTTTACTTTATTTTGTTTTTTTAAATGTAATCTAAAAGGGACCAGGCTCATAGACATTATAGAGAAGCTGTTCTTCTAAGATGACTAGTCATGTGGTGACTTTGGCAAGAGTGATATTTTCTGCAGTTTTTTTGGTGGTGGATGGCTCCAGACTTAAATTCTTTGTCCTACTTAGCGAAAATTTTGTGGTGAAGAATATACAATAGGTGGGTCTGATCTGCCCATCATGGGCGACTCGAAAACTCGATTCGAAACCAACACATTGTTTATATGGTAAATTCATCTAGCAAAGTTCAAATGATTCTGGACTTCTTTTTCCCTCCATTTTATAAACTAAATTGCTATTCTCCAGAGTGTACATTTATGTTATTTAGCATGTAAAAATAATGCACATAAACTTCAACTGGAAAGGTAGCACATATTTCTAGTGTATTCTATATAAAAACTGGAAAACTAAAGCAATTTCTTGTTCATGACACCAATCACAATCATTTAGTTGAGAAATTGCTAATCACAGGACAGATAAGCTTAAGTTCCAGTGCTCCTGAAGCAATTTTATTTCTATCAAAGTAATCAACTGAGTAAAATATTTATGCTCAGTTTTTCATTTCTTTTAATTATGCAACACTGAAGCACCTCTCTGAAGTGTGTGATGTTGTCCCTTTGAAAAGAGGCATCTACCAAAGTATGAAATAGGAACAGCTGCAAGGAAACCAAATAAGTACCCACACAACACCCCTTCAAGTATGAACCTTACCTCATTTTTCTCTCCACTGCTGGGCTCGGAGACTAGTTCTTTTGGCGGTGAGAAGCCGCATTGAATCCCAATTTGAAACCCACACAATCCACTGTTATTAGCATACGAGTTCGGATCGATCATCGTTGACATTTGCCCGCCATCGGGAATCCGACCCGTGAGCTCGTTGTTGCTCACATCAAATGTGCTCAACTCGCTAAGATTAGCCAATGATTGCGGTATGCTACCGTTGAGCTTGTTATGTGACAAATCCAAGCTCTCTATCTTTATCAGCATTCCAAAGCTTGTCGGTATCTCGCCTTCGAGTTTATTGAAAGAAAGGTTGAGCATTTTTAGGCCTTGGAGATCACCTAAAGTTGTTGGTATTTCACCAGCCAATTGATTGTTTGATAGATCTAAGTAGGCGTAGGTACGGAGGCGGTTTCTCGCGAGGCTTCGCAAAGAGCCCTTCCATGTCAAAATGATATCGTTTGGATCGATCGAGAAGGTGAACAAATCGGTGATTGCAAAATACGTCGTTGGCACGTGAATCATGCCATTGAGCATTCCTAGCTCAAGTGGAATATTGCTGAGGTTATTTCCGGAGAGATCAAGTATGGAGAGCTTGCTTAGATTGGACAAGTCGCGAGGGATTGGCCCCTCGAGCCTGTTATTCCTCAAATTTAACACTTGGAGTGATGAAATTCTCGTTAGGGAATCCGGAAGCTCACCGGTTATGTAATTGTCATTGAGATCAAGTTGTTCGAGGAAGCTCATGGAGGTTAAGTTCTCCGGAAGTCGGCCTGTGAACTTGTTTCCCCCTAGGGCTAAGGTTCTAATCTGCGGGCCGAAGATCACCGGGATCTCACCACTGAAATTGTTATCAGAGAGATCGACATAAGCTAAGTAAGTGTGTGAGCTGAATTCCGGGAACTTGTTACCGGAGAAATTGTTGTTCGACAAGTCCATCATTAGTAATCGACTTATATTGGTGATTGATTCGGGCAACGGTCCGGAAAAGTTGTTACCACTAAGGAGGAGAATCATAATGGCAGACGCATCACCGATGTTCTCAGGCAATTCTCCACTTAAATGGTTTCTCGAGAGATCGACAACCGAAAGGTTTTGTGATTCGAACAAGCTCGGAGGGACCGGACCCGTAAGGTTGTTATCCGAGACAATTATGCTTCCAATCTCCGAATTCGCTAGCCATTGTGGGATGCCTCCGGTGAGCTGGTTCTCGCTTAAATCCAAGAAATCGAGCTCCTTTTGGCTCGAAAGCCATCGGGGAATCTCTCCAATAATGTCACAAGCTCTTAGTGAGAGCTGCGAGAGCGAGCACTCGGGAGTTACCTCAACACTGTTGTTCCAGAAGAGCATGTTTCCTCCGAGGAACAGCTTCTTTAGCCCTTCCAGATCAAACAATGTTGTAGGAATGGTTCCCACTAGGGAATTGCCATCTAGTAGAAAGGTTTTGAGGTTTTTTATCTTGTTAATTGATGTCGGTATATCTCCGGAAAGGTTGTTTTGCCTCAGAGATAGCGTGGACAGGTTGAACAAGTTTCCGATTTCATATGGGATGATCGAAGAGAGAGAATTGTTACCCAAATCAAGTGTTTGAAGTTTCGATAACATACCGATCTCCGTCGGGATGATTCCAGTGAAATAATTCCCCGCGAGATTGAACACTTCTAAGTTTACGAGATTGGCGATCGCACCGCTGAAATTGCCGGTCAGTGAGTTGCTGCTCAAATCAAGATGCTGAAGTTTTCTGAGACTGAAAATTGGAGCAGGAATGGTGCCATTGAGCTCATTGGAGCTCATATCCAGATAAGTTAACTTGTCCCAATTTGCAAGGCCATCTGACAGGATCTCCCCCTGCAGAGAATTCTCCGAGATGTCGAGAAAAGTTAGTGTCTTTATAGCGAAAAGCGGGGAGAGAGCTGTGGCTGGCGCAGAATATTGCAGCGGAACTATCGCAGAGAGTCTGAGCTCGGTTATGGGCCGCGAAGGTGATTCAGAATCGCATACTACCCCCTCCCAGCTGCAGCAGTCGCTCGCATTCCATGAATCGAAACCGAAGTAGGGTGTTTCGGAGGAACTTCTCTTCGCGGGTTTTCCAATGACTAAGGACTTGAATTGCAGGAGTGCATTTTTGTGATCTACAGGACAACACAAAGAGAGGTGGTGAGATTGAAGAGTGATGAGAATTATGAAGAAATATATAAATTTTGCGCTTGAGATGTCCATTTGTTCTCTTTGTCTTTAGCCAGCAAGGGAAGTTAGTAAAAAAATATATAAGAGAGAATCAGGAATATATGAAGCTTTTCCTGAGTCAACAAGTCAATTGGCACTAATTTGCCACTTAGGTTGACCATTATGTGATTTTGTTTGACTTGGGGGTAGCAAGTGGATCCTATTTACATCTAGAAGCTTAGTGGTAGATAAAGCTGTCACATTATCGTTACTACTGAGAGCAGTTGATTAATATCTTTCTAACTTAATTATATAATCTGAAGTTAAATTTACCTTTATATGGAATGAATATGCACGTCAAAATCTACAGTGATCATAGAAAAAACGAAAAAGAAGAAAAAAATTATCGTCGTCATTAAAAATATATTAAATTTAGGTAACCTTGAAATTTTTGGCTTATCATTTGGACTTCTTTTGTAATATTATTCAAAGTCAAAGTAAAAATAAGCAACATTAACCTAGTAGTTAAGTTAAGGAGTGGTAGTGGAGCACTAAATCATGTTGACTTTATAATGCTCATCAAAACTATTATAGTAGGGGTGTACACTTATACTTTCCCTTTGTTAGCAATGCTAGGTGTACACCCCTTTGGGGGTGTACATCTTACACCCCACCCCATTCTGGGGTGGGTATACCTCCACTCGTCACTCGATGTGACGAGTGGAATTCACCCCACCCCAGGATAGGGTGGGGTGTAAGATATACACCTCCAAGGGGGTGTACACTTATACTTTCCCTTTGTCAAAACTATAAATTATTTTGATCTGACTATTTAATATTTTAAATTTATTAGATTTTAGCTGGTTAATAACTCTTCAGCTAAAAATTTGAATGCATCGTTTATCTTATCATTATGATGTAACATTGTCTCGTGGCCTGTAATACGGGCCAAGAAAACGGAGGCCCAATTACGGCCCAAGTTCTGATCTCTGTACTGTACTTGAAGTTTTGGACCTAACAATGGTGCTGCTTCAAATATTAATTTTCTATTATAAAAGGTTCAAATATTTAAAAATATTTTTAATCTTTTAAAAATTTTGAAGGAAGAAAAATTGTAAGTACTTTAAAATATTCTTCCATGGTATAATATTACCGTAAAATGTAAGAAAAGTATAGACATGTTCGTTTCACTGAAAGTAAGAAGAGGGAGGTAAAATTGTTTTCAGTCGTAAATATTTATTTTCGTTATTTGATATGTCAGACAAAATTAATTACAGGAGAGAAAGCGAAAGTAAAAAAAAAAAAGGAAAAAAAAAATTGTTATAACTGTTTTCACTTTTTTATGAGTTAGTATCAAAATTTAAAAAAAAAAAAAAAAAGAAAAGAAAAAGAAAAAAAAGAGGAGCTTGATAACTACAATTTCAATGTCATTAGGTTCCTATCAAACATATAGCAATCACAAAATAACTTTTTCCAAAACTTTAGTTCAAATAAAAATTATTTTCAACTAAAAAATTAGTTACAGAGAAGCATGCCCTAATTCCCTTTCAGCGATAATTGAGTTGCACCAAAAATGAATGACCTGAAATCAAGGGAAAATCTCCCATGTCACTGTTAAGTCATGTGAGGTTTATTTATATACAACTAATTCTGTAGGAACCCATATATACTAGGTGACGAGTAAAAATTATAAATATAAAAGATAGTAAAAAATAATTATATTTGATTGGTTAATAATATAAAATTATATTAAAAAAAAATTATAAATTTTTGCATTTTAAAAATGTAATTTAGTTTTGCATTATATTAGAACTTACACGATAAAAAAAAGTCAGACAGTAGCGAACAAAAAAGAGCCATAATTTTTTTTTTTTTAAAAAAAATATTAATTGAAATAAAAAATGCACACGCTAAAAATTTAAGTGTTTTGCTAGGAAGGTTAGAGAGCGGCAACCAGTATAAATTCTATAAATATTGTCGTCAAGAAAAGATTAGCGTAACAAATGTAGAAAAAAAATGATAAATATACATATAGCGATAAAAAGGGATGTGAAAAGAAAGACGAAACAACGGTAGAACAAACGACGATAAGGGATGCTTTGATTTGACGAATGATTGAAATGGTTGAAGGAAGACGGGGCAACAGATGATCAGTTCGATCCAAAAAAGAGAGTCCATATAAAGTGTATTATAAGGTTGATCGAATGGTTCAGTTCAAAGAAGGAAAGAAGAAGGTAAAAGTTGAGCCAGTTTGGTTCAAAAAAGAATCTGATCAAGGAATCGACCTAACAAAAAGAAGAAGAAATGTGTGGTTAGGATGATAGTGGGCCTCTATGGTTCAGTAGTTGGTTGGTTGAATAGTATAATCTAAGGGTTAAAATTGATCAAAGAGATTGATCTAATAGTGAAAAACTTGGTAGCACCAAATGCTTGATACTATTTTGATAGCATAGTAACCGGACTATATATATATATATATATATATATATATATATATATATAGCTCTGCTACTCCTACACCCAATTTTAGGTGTAGATCTCACACCCCATCCATCCAAGGATGAGGGCTTCTTCACCCATCACTTCGAAGTGATAGATGAAATTCATCCCCTCCTAGGATGGGTGGGGTGTAAGATGTACACACAATTTTGGATGTACATTTAGCATTTACATATATATATATATATATATATATATATATATATATATATATATATATATATATATATATATATATATATATATATATATATATATATATATATATATATATATATATATATATATATAGCTAGACTGGAATACTATTAATAGTATCAAATCATTGGTACTATTAAGTTTTTAATCATTAGATTAAAAAATATGTGGTTGAGATGATAGTGGCCCTTTGGGTTTAATAGGTGGTTAGGAAATAGTAAAATCTAACGGGTGA
>CM055065.1:1450146-1460146 GCA_029204045.2 Tillandsia leiboldiana
ACTATTGGGGGCGTCACATATACATATATGTATACATATACACACACACACACACACACACACACACACATTTATACATACATACATATATATATATATATATATATATATATATATATATATATATATATATATATATATATATATATATATATATATATATATATATATATATATATTGTAAATTATTTTTTAATGATGGAATATTTGATTCGACGATCGGCTCCATTAGACATGATCTACGCTATTAGAACAATTTATAAACCAAATTTCATAATTTTTCGATATTATTTACTAAGCGATCAAAGGGTCTCAAAATTGACTATTTTAATAATTGATGTGGTACTGTTGAGACCAGATTTTTCTGCCACGGGAGGGAATGACACGTGGTGTCAACTATCGGTCGAAAGACATTAGCCGACAAGGGTTTGAGTCGACAAAGAAGAACTCGCATCCCGATTAAGGCTAGCCCCGAAGACGGAGGCGTGCAGTACGCGATATACTATCGGGTGAAGGCGTCGACAGATAGGAGAAGCAGCCGACGCAGAGATTATCATATCTTCTAGAGACGATTGCGGTTGAAGGACGGTAGTCGACCGTCCCGATCAGACGACGAAGCAGGCGAAGACGAAATCAACCTTTGGTTGACCCAGCCGAAGAAGGAAAGATCCACGTCTGATTTCAGACCGGTTTTAGGTGCGTACAAGGCGCACGCCATCGGACGAAAACTTCAGTCGAAGAAAGGTCCGCGTCCCAATCTGGACCGATCTCAGTCATGCAAAGACAAAAGGCGCGACGAGTGCTATCGGTTGAAGGTACCTGCTGATAGGAGAGTCAGCCGACAAGAGAAGCGGTCAGCAGAAAGAATATTCGTCTCATTCAGGACCGTCTGTCGGCCAAAGACAGATATCAAACCGCCCCAGTAAAGCGACGGAGGAGGCGAAGTCAAGATCGATCCTCAGCTGCTCGAAGCTTCAAAAAGAAAGATCTTGAAAAGAATGAATGCGAGATTCAGGCGTGAATCTCGTAACGTACCCCGAAGCGGCAAGCGGCGTCCAGCATAGGGAAGCATCGAAGATCACGTTTCAGCACGACAATTAGGAGAAGAACCTAGATGGGAAACGACCACTATCCTATTAAAAATGATCGATTCAAAAGGAGATGATTAAAATTTTTTTGGTAATTCCCCTACAATTACGCCAATTTCTGAATCGGCGGTTATCCATCTTGGTTCGGAATATGTATAAATACCCGAACCATCGAAGGAAAATGAGTCCGGCAACCTCGTAAGCCCGGTACCACCACACCTTCTTCATTTATCTAGAAGTAAGTTAACTTAACTTTTTATATCTACATTTACTACTTTCCTAAGAGTAGGCTTAATTATAATCCTTCTATCCCTACCTTCTTCCTTGTATCCCCCTTTTCTTGTTCCTCAAAGTTGTGGCTTGCACGCGATCGGCCCCTGGGTGACCCTCCAGAGGTATCGAAATGCGTCGCGCGCCACCAATCAAGCGATCGGGCCGAGGAGGGATCTGCTCGGCCGGGTTTTCCTCTGGTAACTTCTCGTGACCGTTCGGCTGTGGATAGCTGAATCGGGTTTACGGAGGTAGAGATGGATCGCCGGTTTCGACTTAGAATAGTCGAATCGGGTAAAGGGATAAATGTACGGCTAAGGAGCCGATTCCAACGTTAAAGCACAAAAATACAAATAAAGAGACGGTTGATGGACTGGTTTACACTTTATATTAATTTTGGGAGTGGGATACAATGACACGACGATAAGCCGATTACAACTTTGTGGATCAAGAAAAGAGGATACAAAGAAAAAGGTAGGGATAGAAGGATCCGGATTACAATTAAGTCTGCTTCTAGAAAAGCAGTAAATATAGGTATGCAAAGTTAAATTAATCTACTCCTAGATAAATGAAGAAGTTGTGGTGGTATCGGGCTTACGAGGTTACCGGACCTAGATTTCTTCGATGTTTCACTTATTTATATAGTTTCGAACCCAAGAATGTAATCGCCGATTTAGAAATCGGCGTGATCGAAGGAGAATTACCGGGAATTCCTCAACCACTTCCTTTTGAGTCGATTATCCTCAATAGGATAGTAGCCATTTTCCGTCTAGGTTTATCCCCTTGTTATTTCGCCGGAACGTAATCCTCAATGCTTTCCAATGCTAGACACCGCTTGTCGTTCCGAGTCAATTACGGGATTCGCACCCAAATCCCGAACTCCTTCCGTTCAAAATCTTTCCTTCTGCAGTTCCTAGCAGCTGAGGATTGACCTTAACTTCGTCTCTTCTAACGCTTGACTGAGGCGATCTGGTATCTTCCTTTAGCCGAGAGACGTTACCGGATGAGACGATAATCCCCCTGTTGACCGTTTCTCTTGTCGGCTGATCATTCTATCGGCTGGCCCTTTTAACCGACTGCTTTCGTCGGCTGGTGTCTTCGTCCAATGGTGTGCGCTTCATTCTGTACTGCTACGCGCCTAAGACCGGTCTGAATCAAGACGTGGGTCTTTCCTTCTTCGACTTGGTCAACCGAAGGTTGATTCCGACTTCACCTACTTCGCCGCCTGATCGGGCCAGTCGGGCACCTTTTTTCATACTGTAGTCGACCCTGAATGATGTGATAATCTTCACGTCGTCTGCTTCTCTTGTCGGCTGATGTCCCCAACCGATGGTACATCGCGTGCTACACACCTTCGTACTCGGGGCTAGTCTCAATCGAGCCGCGAGTCCCTCTTTATCGACTCAACCCCTATCGGCTGATGTCTTTCAATCGATAATTGACACCACAAGTCACCTTCTCCTATGGCAGAAAATTCTGGTCTCAATAATAGTATAGTAGCCTAATTATATATATATATATATATATAGTCCGGCTGGAATACTATCGATAACACCAAACAATTGATGCTACCAAGTTTTCAGCCCTTGGATGAAAAGATGTGTGGTTGGGATTATAGTAGTTCCCTAGAATTTTTACTATTCAACCAACCACTCACTAAACTCTAGTGGACCACTATCATCCTAACCGCACATCCCTTAATCCAAGGGCTAAAAAATTAGTAGCACCAATGACTTGGTGCTATCGATAGTATTCGAACTTATATATATATATATATATATAAAGAGATAGAGAGAGAGAGAAAGAGATAGAGAGAGAGAGAAAGAGAGAGAGAGAGAGAGTGTGTGTGAGTCTGGCTACTATGCTTGTACAAGCACCAAGCAATTGGTGCTTGTAAGTTTGCCATTAGATCTACCCCTTTGACTAATTTCATCTCTTAGATCATTCTATTCTACCAACCACTCACTTAACCCAAGCGGCCCACTATCATCTTAACCACACATCTTTTCATGCAATGGCTAAAAACCTACAAACACCAATGATTTGGTACTTTTAAAACCATAGGAACTCAATTATATATATATATATATAGAGGGAGAGAGATAGAGAGAGACAGAAAGAGAGAATGAGAGAGTTAAGGGAGCTATTTCAACACTGGATTTTTGAAGGGCTTTCGTTTACTTTTATCTTTTTTTTTTTGGTGCAATGCTATACATACACTCCAAAAGAATGAATGATGCACATTCCATTCATCATTGTGACTAGTGATAATACCCCACCCATCAAACAAATGGAATGTAAGATATATATTCTTGGAAAATATTTTTTTTACACTTTATTTGGGATGGAGTGGACATTTTACATCCTATCTATTCTAGGGTGGAGTAAATTCTACTAATTGCTTTGAAATGACTAATAAAAAAAACTCCACCCTTGAATGAGTGGGATGTGGATCTTACACCCCCTTTGGGTTGTATCACTAGAATTGCTCATACTTTCTTAAAAGTCTTGTTTGGCTGGGGAACAAGGTCCGGAATAAAGCTTTGTTCTACAAATACGTTTGGTTTGGACGAGAACAGTAATTCTCGTCTTCTTGGAATAAGCTAGTATAAGACTGGAAAAACAGTTCCAGTTTTTTTCTTGGAATAAGATTGTTCCCACTTGAATAAAGTTAATTAAAAAATATATATTTTTAATTATTGTATAAACTTTTTAATTAATCTAATATTTTGACTAATCTAATTATTTTATTAATTAATTATTTAACTATTAGGTAATTAACTAATTAATTTATTAATTTATTTGTAGCTAATTAAATTATTTATTAACAATACTCATTATTGTTAATTATTTTATCAATTAATATTTAGAATTACCTAGCAATAGTTAATTAAATAATTTAAATTATTATTTAATTAATATTTTTATATTAATTAATTTGATAAAATATTATTATTTTAAAATTATAATTATTCTTATTCTTATTATTCCAATCAAACTATCCAAACACTAATTTTTTTATTCCTAGAAATAATATAATTTTCATCCAAATATAAAATTAAGGCTAAATTACAAAAAACCTCTATGTAATATCCCGCTATTTCACTTTGCCCCTCTGTTTTTTAAAAGCCTCTATTTTGCCCCCTCGTAATTATCGAATTGTCTTTAGTGGCAACGACGTTAACGGAGGATCGAGGTAAATTGACGAAAATACTCTTACCTTATATTGGAGAGAGAAAAGATTTTAACTTATTTCCCGCTATTTTTGAAGGGTATTTTGGGTATATCTAATAATATTTTTTAAAAAATTGACGGTTCACTTATGGAATGGTGACGGCGGAAGTAAATGTATATTTCGGTAATTACGAGGGGGCAAAATATAGGCTTTTAAAAGACAGGGGGGCAAAATGAAAAAACGAAATATTATAGAAAGATTTTCTATAATTTAGTTTAAAATTAATCTTATTTTTATTTAATTCTGAACTTACGTTTTTTTTTATAAAATAAATAATTATAATGTATATCTGAATCAAGGAGTATTCAAATAACTTTTTCTTTCTTCTTACATCAAATTCAATGCAATTCCGTGCATAAAAAAATTTATGCTTACATAAGTTGTCATGCAAAATTGGCTTTCACCGTAGACGCTAATCCCCATAGAACTAATCAACTCAGTCAGATAGATTTCTTTTCACTTCTAGACGTATTGATTGGATAGTCGTGCGCGTGTTTTGTGCACAAAAAAATTCTATAAACCTACGAATTACCACTGATAACATCTAACCACGTGATCCGGTCGTAGCAAACACTACAACCTATACTGTATACAATCCGTTTGGAAGATTCCTCCAACTTGTGGGAGGGATCAATCAATCACCGTTTGGATTTTTTTTTTTTTTTAATCGTCAAATATTCTTCTTCGTTAAAATTAGGAGGAGTGCCACCCAATATTAATTTATCATTTTCTAGTTAAAAATAATAAAAAAAAAATAAAAGATTAACCATATATAGTTTAGTCATAAATGTTTGTGTTGGGAAACATCCTACTTCTCAGTTTGTTTCCCAGAAGCTTCGATATATTCCTCTCCTCGATCTCTTTGCATATATATTAATGGACTCCTTATACTCACCCCTCTCCAATCTCAAGCATCAAATTAAAGGATTAATCCTTCAATGGCTACACCACCCTCAGATCCCTCCCCTCTGTATGTTTCCTCTCTCTCTTTCAAAATAATAATAATAATAATAATAATAATAATAATTTATTGAGACACGTCTTTTTCTTATTAATTACTGTAATTTATACCTTTATATCAAGTGGTGTATTTGGATAGGAAAAGATGCGTCTGAAAATATTCTTTTGATAGCAAAATTATTCTTCTGTGTATTGATATGATATCTTGCGCGAGCTTTATATGTATGGATGTGATGGTATATTTGTGAAGAAGAGCTAGACCAAGTTAATTTTCTTTATCCTTTTTCCAATTGATTAGATTTTCTCTTTTTATTTTCATTTGTAGAGAATAGAAGAGAGTAAGTAGTGTAGCTTTAGTTAGTATAATGAATCGTACTTAGTGAGCAAAGAGTGTTTTAAGTTTTAAATATGAGCTTTAATTGATATATTGCATGGATCTTATATATGCTTCATTTATGCAAGCCATAATGTGTGATATCAAATTTAGTACTATTACATGTTTTAAGTTATTGTGTTTAATGCATGTAGAGATCAAGGAGCAGAGGGACAACATGAAGAACAGCCACCGGAAGTGGGCGGCGGCCGCTTTGTTATGCCGGAGGATGGGTATGAGTGGAAAAAATACGGCCAAAAATATATACGAAACATCCAAATGATAAGGTAATTCTAATATACGCTGGGCCTATAGTGACTTTGAAAGAACAATTAATTAGGTGAAATTTTTTTTCTATAGATTATAAGTAAAGTAGATGTTTTAATTTAAAGTTTTCGATTTAATTTGCTGTAATGATCTGTCCAACTTTTGCACTCAAATACTACTTTTGATGCGTGCCAGTGAGAGGCACAGTACTGCAACCTTTTGTTTCTTAGATAAGTTTAATGTAGTCGTCTTAAATTTCACTGTAGGAGCTACTTCAAGTGCCGAAAGAATCGATGCAACGCGAAGAAAAGGGTTGAATGGAGCCCTTCAAATCCAACCAACATTATAAGGATTGTCTACGACGGACAACATAGTCACGGTGCGCCTTCTGATTCCGATCAGGCGAGTTCCTCAGGAAACCTGCAGTATGATCTCAACAACCAAGTTTTCGGACGATCTAACAATAACGAGCCATCTTAAATGATATACTAGTGTAGTTACCCGCGCGATGCAGCGGGTAGAGTTTATTAAAATATTTTTTCATAATTTTTTTTTAGATCACATATATGATAGTTAGAAAAAATAAATATTAAATATGCAAACTCATCAAAACTATTTAATATAAAAGATTTTGTTGAGAATAAAAAAAAATGATTAAATCTAAATGATATGTAATCAACATGAAAATACAAAAAGAGAAAAAAAAAAATACTATTACCTGTGTTTACAATAAAGATTTCGTGCAAATAAAATTTTCTATCAAATTTTTGAAGGATGGATTTAACTATGTGAGTAGAGTGAAGTGAATACCGTTACATACCGAGGTTCACACGTGCCGAAGGATCCTCGCCACCGTCCGTGACACGTGCGTGGCTCATCCTTCCCAAGTCCATGTCACGATTCTCCATCTCACTCTCTCTCTCTCTCTCTCTCTCGCATATCACATATAAGACTCTCCCAACTCTCTCCACACACACACAAACACTCTCTCTCTCATGGGGAAACGCAATGGAAACGCAAAAGATGATAGGTGAGGGGGTATATAATGAGTAGGAGATGAGGGAAAGTGAGGGGGTGTACGTTTTAAAATGACATGAGGGAAGGTGATGGGGTGTAAGTTGTAGGAAGAAATTAATGAGGGAAGGTAAAAAGTGTATATAATGGGGTATACGTTTTCAATGAAAAAAATGATGACACGTGGTAAAAATAAGAGAAATCATATATAGGTATAGATAAGGATAAATGGTCTGGTGAGAAAGTCGTAGAAGCGCTAGCAATTAATTAATACACTTCATCTTCATGTCCTAAATCTCTTTAAAGGCTTTAACATAGCATGTAATTGAATTCATTTATGTACCATTTGGTTTAATGTAATTGCAAAAATAATATAGTTAAAAATATGTCAAGTTATAAATACTAGAGTCGGAATTATACCTAATTTGTTTGATTCTATATATGTAATTGCAATTATATTTTTTCTGTTTGATTGGCTTGAGTTAAGTTTTGTATTTATGAATTTATTAATTTTTAGATAGATAGTTTAGATTACCTCCTTTGAATATAAAATAATTATTAATTAAAACTTTATATTTATATATAATTTTATATTTTATAAAATTATATATTTCTAGATAATAATTAATATTATAAAATTATGTATTTATAGATGATTGTATATATAAAATATAAAAAAAAAATTAATTAAACTTGCTATCTACAAATAAATAAGTGAATATATGTAATATTTTTATAATTTTTAATAAAATTTTAAACTTGCTATCTACAAATAAATTAATTAAACTTGCTATCTACAAATAAATAAGTGAATATATGTAAAATTTTTAATAAGTGAATATGTGTATTTTTTCTGTTTGATTGTATATAATTTTATTAATTATTTAAACTTGCTATCTACAAATAAATAAGTGAATATATGTAATATTTTTATAATTTTCTTAAAATTTGTAATCTATTTAATTTTAATATATAAATCAAATTTAAAAAATTTATTATAATTCTCTTTTTTTTTATCAAATTTAATAATTATAATTAAATAAAACTTATTAGTTAAAATACACAATTACATTCTATAAAAATTTAAGAATAAAACTATTTTTATATTTTAAATAAAATTAATTTTTAAAAAAATTAATTTTAAAAAAATATATATTTTTTATACAAAAGCTTGTATTGCTTAAAATTTTTATTACTATTTATTTATTTACAAATATCTTTATTTATCTATATATAAATAAATATATATTATTTATTTATTTATTATTGGTGATTTTATTTCTCACGTTGGAATTACAACCAATTTGAATGTAGTTTCAACTGTAACATTTGAGCTTTCTTATACAGTTGTTACTGCAGCAGTTGAACTTAATTACACTAAGCCAAATATATGAATTAAGATTACATATATTTGTAACTGCATTGTAGTTGCAAATGTGTACAACCAAACGGCCCTTACATTCTAATTTTTAAAGATTTAGCACATATAAATTAATGCCCTTTACTTTTGCTTTATATTTAATTTTTCTTTTTTTCTTCTTGGTGTTTTTTTTTCCTGATTTCTTTAGGAATTTTTAAGCCCATTAATTTTCTCTCACTTACTAATTCCGCCAATAAACGAAGGGTGCATGATCTCGAGTTTCTATCACTTTGTTTTCTTAAAGGAAAAGAAAAAAAACCATTTAAATTTGTTTGAAACGATTTATTGGTCACCGAAAAGTTTTTGGAAGTTTTTAAAATCAAATAATTAAAAATAGAAAGATATTGGCTTGTTTTAAACAAGGCCGTCAACGAGCTGAACATACGAGCAAGCTGGACCAGCTCATATTCGACTTATTGAATAATCAAGATGAACACAAAATAGCTCATTAAAATATCGAGCTGAAAAATTCAGCTCGTATTCGGCTCGTTTATTAAATGTTGAACACTAGCGGGTTTGCGAACAACAAATTATATCACCCGTCCTACTACACTCGGTGAAAAGTTAAAAGAAAATTAGAATCTCAATCTAATAATTGGCATTCACAAAATATAGATATTTTTATATTTGGGTTGGCCTAATATATATATATATATATATATATATATATATATATATATATATATATATATATATATATATATATATATATATATATATATATATATATATATATATATATATATATATTAGAGTTTATATACTCTCAAAAGTATAAGTCCAAATATGTTTGTGAATTATTTACCATTAGATTTGCATGGAAATTTGTGCTATTTACTTTTTTTTTCTCTCTCTTTAGTTGATTTTATAAAAACACAAAGTTCCATACAAATTCAATAGTAAAAAATTCACAAGCACATTTGAGCTTATGCTTTTGAGAGTATATAAGCTCTACTATATATATATATATATATATATATATATATATATATATTTGATTTGCATTGGAATTTGTGATATTTACTTTTTCTTTCTCTCTTTTTAGTTGACTTTATAAAAACACAAATCTCAATGCAAATCTGCTGATAAAAAATTCACAAGCACATTTGGATTTGTATTTTTGAGAGTATATAAGCTCTACGTACTATATATATATATATATAATTAGGCTAGAATACTATCAATAGCACCAAGCCATTGGTGTTATCAAGTTTTTAGCCGTTGGATGAAAAAATATGCGGTTGGGATTATAGTGGTCCCCTAGGGTTTACTAGGTGATTGGTTGAATAGTAAAAATCTTAGGGGACCACTATAATTCCAACCGCATATATTTTCATCCAACGGTTGAAAATTTGATAGCACCAATTATTTGG
>CM055065.1:1465146-1519467 GCA_029204045.2 Tillandsia leiboldiana
AACTGCAAGTAACTGATAGATAGAAAAATAATAGTAATATAAAATAATTATTATTCTAGCTAGAAAATAATATTTATAATTTGTGATTCAAATTCAGAATTTTTAACTTTAATATCATATTAAACAATATAAAATAATTATTATTTTTTAAAAATTTAACTTTTTGAGATAAAGATATTTATAAGTTCATAATCAACCATCACAGACACAAGCAAAATCTCAGTTAGGGTTTTAATTAAAACATCTATCTTTCCAAAGATAGGCATGTAGTAACATCAAAGTGATGAAACAAGTGACGCATGCAGTGGATATGTCTCATGTGTACATGTAGAAGTCCAAGATTGGTCAAAATTTGGACTGTAGTTACGTTTGTAATTATCAATGTTTCCATCACAAATTAAAGCACATGACCTGCATTTTTCCCTGCCATATATATATATATATATATATTATATAATAAGTTATGATTTATTTAAAAGAAAAGCTGCACTTTGTCTCGGTCGTGGACTCGTGGTTTAGTGTTTTTTTCCTTCATTTTTTTTTTCACTTTTTCTTTCTGTAGCTTAAAAAAAATTATTTTAATTATTATATGATTTTTTAATTTTATCTAATTATATATTTATTATTTAAATTTGATTAGAGTTAAATAAAAAAATAAAATAATACGTTTTAAGAACTACGTGTATTAGAATTTAATTAGATTTATAGTTAAATTTTAGTTGAATTAAAATTAATATTTAAATTTATTAAAAATAAATTTATTAATATTTAAATATTAATTAAAATATAAATCTATTTAGATTATGAGTTGGATAATTTTTTATATAAACTATAAATATAGTATAGATATTATTATTTTGGTGGTGGTGGTAAAATTTAACACACGGTAGTGGTGTGGGATAGGGTTTAGCCACACTTATATGGCATAACCAAGATATCCATGATTTTGAATGCACGTAGGAATGCGTTTAAAGAGAAAAGTCTTCTAAATTTATGAAAGACGAGAGAGATTCAGGAAAAGAGATAGGATTGAAACTATTCTATTCTAAAAGAGGAATTTTTATAATTTTTTTTTTGTCAATGAATCTTATTTTACGATTTTGATTTTTTTCTTTTTATAATTATATCGTTTCATTTCTTTTGAGAAAACGAGTCATGTAAAAATTTAATTTAACATTTTTATTGCTAAATCTCAACCACTAATACCAAAACGACTATCAAATTCCCAACAATATGATAGTATAATATTATACTTTATAAATAATTTTTTACTGCAGAATAATAGAAAAATAAAATTACTTCATACTAAAATATACTTTTTTTTCAATTATAAATTAATAGAAAAATAAATGGGCTGGATCAAAAAATTAAATTAAAATTTATATTATTTTTATTTGACCAACCATGGAGCCACGAAACATACATCATAAAATTTCAAATCAAATTATGCACAGTCAAATCAAGTAAATTAAAAAATTATAATATTAGACTTTTATTTATGTCTAACTTTTGTAAAAATTACATGCAAGTCACAATCACGTGGATAGATAACTCTAATTAATTAATTACCTCTATTTTGCATTTTATAATCTACTACTAATCCATTTGCCCGTTCGTGGCGCCAACAAATTTGACCATGAACGTGATAAAATTAGAGCAAATTAATAATGATTTGAATGGTGATTATACGTCTACAAGGATTAGAAAATTAATAAAAGAATTTTTTTTTTGTTTGTTTGAAATTAAAGCCAAATTTATGGTAGGTGAGAAAATGGATTAGTAAAATCAAAATCTGAAAATGAACATAGAATTTAGAAAAGTGTTACATCCCAAATTATTATTTTGCTCCTTTCCAATTGTACAAAAATTGGCTTTAATAATCGCGCCAGTGGTTGTCATATCCAACCTATGATATTTGGTTACTTACAAATTTTATTTGGTACTTGTGTCCTGTACTTAGTACGGTGGGGACTATTAATAATTTCTGGTACTAAAGCGCTTCATTTAGACACACAAAATTTTTTTACAAAACTGTACGAAAATTTATTTACACATGGATCATTTAAGACTTAACTATTTGCTTTTTTTATTAATTTTAATTTTATTATATAATTTTTTAAATTTGTTTGATTTGAATCGGTCAACGATACTCTGATTTTAAAATTTGAATATATTGTTTATCTTTACATATTTAGTTAGTATATTTTATATAATTTTTATAATTATAAATTTATTAAAATAAATAATTAACTTAAATTTTAGAGTCAAAGCTTGGTTGACTGATTTAAATTAAATAAATTGAAAAATGGTATAGTATAATTAAAATTTGGAAAAATTAGATAGTCAAATTCAAATAGTCCATCTTTCAGAAAAATTCTATATATTTTTACACAAAAAAAATAAAAGTAAAAGACACAAGATTTTCCAACACAATGTGAGTTCAATCCAACCGTTCTTCTTAATTAGAAAAAATAATATTTAGTAAGTAAACTATGAACAAATTTAATTAATTTCTCATCAATTTTAAAATCAACTCTGTCTATAGAAGATGCTTTGTTTCTCCCAATTGTTTTATATATGTATGAATAGTAATATTTATTGAAAAAAATTTAGAAAATATTATCTGTACAACTATATATCAATATAAATCTCGCACTCTTTCAATTCTAAAGTTAAATAAAATCTGTAGAGTTTTAGTTAAAAAAAAACAGTTTAAAATATTTTAATAGATAATTACATCTAAGTAGCAGTGTAAAAATAGTATTACTCAAAAATTTTCTTTGAAAGTGTTGGCTAGATCTTGTTAAGTTGTAATAATTTTATGAAAATTTAAACTCATATATATAATATGAAAAATATCTCCACATAACCACTTAATTTTTTGGATTGGGCCTGAGTCCTTCAAATGTTGTATCAAAGCTTGGCTTGTATTTCTTAGTTGTGACTGGTCCAGTAATCGCGTGCTAAGTTATATTTAGCATCTAAAATTATTTGTGTTGTATAATATATAGTTGGGTCTAATATATGAATATAATTTGTATCAAATCTTAATAAGATTTAAAATATATATAAGTTGGCTTCGTGTTACATATATTTTTTTTTTTTTAAAAAAAGAGTTGTGTTTGAAATGTATAGGCTCGGAATGATGTGGAAAGTAATTTTTATATTATTAATTTTAATTTAAATAATTAATTTTGATTAAAATATAAAATTTAAATTTAAAATTTAAATCTAAAATCAGAATCAGATTTTAAAAAATAAATTTTAATTGTTTCTGATTTTAGATCTCGAAAACTAAAATTAAATTTTAAAATATATATATATATATATATATATATATATATATATATATATATATATATATATATATATATATATATATATATATATATATATATTTTTTTTTTTTTTTTTTTTTTCAAAAATTAGGCAAATTTCAGCATTTTGAATGACCTTTTTTTTTTTTTTTTTTTTTTTTTTTTTTTAATTTATGTTTTCCCACCTCCCTTCCCTACTCTGCTTCCTCTTCACCCTCCCCCGCTTCTCTTCCTCACTGTGGCGGCTCCCCTACCGTCCTTTCTCTCTCCTAGGGTTTTTCTCTCTCCTCCACCTCCATATTGCTAAGAGTTCACGCCCCACTCACTTGGAGATCCAACAATGGCGGCCGAAGCTGCTCCACCTGATCGTATCCTTCTCTCTTCATGCTAAGTTTTAACTATTCGGGGTTCTCTCGGAGTTGCTTTTGCTTATTTGTATAATGTTTATGGGAGATCTGTTTCCTAGCTAGATTTAGGCTGCATTCTGCGTTAATTTGATTAATTTTCCTAATTTTTTGAATTTAGTTCGGTTGTTTTAGCAATTTGTGCGCTGAATGTGGGAGATTTCTGTGTGATTCTCAAGTTTTTGGTGTGTCTCCTCGGTTTGTAGGGCTTATTGGACTATGATGATCGTAATTTGAGATTATCTTAATGTTTGTTAAAGATATTATATGTATACTGTGTTTGTTCATCACTTATATTTACATTGAATTGGATATACTCATGCAAAATCACATTTTTTTTGGTTTGTGCCTTAGCTGCAGTCTCATGTTTTTATCTGATTTTGGATTAGCTATACACCAAGTGTTCTCTATATACCTAGAAATCAGAATCTAAGCTTGATTATTTCATATTTTGAGGATTTGTTTTGATATTCTTTTGCACGAGTTTGAGGGCTTTACTAAGCTTTTTCCTCGGTTTTTTCCTTAATCTTTCTATCGATGAAGCTACCGATTTACTGCAAGACCTGCCATTGGATTCCAAGGTTAAAGCTCAGGATGCTCCTCAGGTTACCAAGAAGGTGACTTTTCCTACTATCTGATTAGTCAATTCTATACCGTGAGTTGGAATTCTTATATGCCACTAAGGCCTTGTTTTATGAATCAAGTAGTAATAATTTAGTAGCCAGTGCTGATACTATGAAATTTGAACTGCCTTCTAAGGGTGGTGCGTTGCCAAGAGCACCGATCCGACCATATGAGTGGTCTGTGACTCCTGTACTCCAGGAATATATGAACCCGAACATGTGTTATATATCAAGTGGATACCCATCTTCTACTTACTACTTTGGAGGTAAGCTTTTCCCATGTTGTGTTTAGGGCTCGTTTGGTATTGATGTGCATCTAACGCTATTAGATAAAATGGAGTTGGGATAAAAGCATATAGGGATATGCTTTTATGTTTTCTGGTGGTACTGCAGAAAATATATCATAATCAATTCATTGCAATATGCGGAATGCAATATTATGTACGAAAACAAATAGGGTATTTTTTCATCGCACTGCACGTAATGCAATCTTCATGCAATCCCAAACGGAGTTTAAAGGTTCAAACTTCTTTTCCATGATTTCTCATACTAAGTCCATAGGTTTTGGCGGGTATTTGTGTCTTGGATTATGTTCGCTACTATTAGTCTATAATAGTTTTAGCAAGCATTATATGCAATTTATGTTTATCTCTCTAGGTTTGTATTGCTGCTTTCTTTTTGTAAATATATTTTATTCTTTAGTAGGTTTTTCAGGTTACGATGGTCTGTTAAATGATGGAGCAGAGACCCCTTCTCCTGTAAGTTGTCTTTTGGATACGTGGATTTAATTTCAAGTGTTTGATTGGGCATTGAATCAAAGAATAAGAACTTCAACCATTACATAAATTTGGAAGAATAAAAGATACACCATGAACATGTGATTGAAGTATCAAACCCAGCAACTTATATCTCTGAATTGTCAAGCTCCTGTTGGGCGTGGTTATGTTTCTTGGTTTTTTGTTTTTCCCGAAAATTCTTACCTGGGGATGAGCTAATCAAATTTTGCTATTGTGGATCATATGCAAAATATATCCTGAAAAATAAACAAGAAGAAATTATAGACAAACCAACTATGACAAGAATGGAGAAGTCCATCCTTCAGTTCCTTCAGTCACATAGACATTGAGGAAAATTAAGTATAGAGAGCATAAACAAATACAAAATACACCCTAAATAAAATGTTTATTTACTTTTAGGTGCTTCCCTAAGAGCACTACCTTGATCCTTATCTGATCTTGCTGGGAGTATACGGGTATGGTTATGCACCTCATGGTCCATATTTCCCAGCTGCATATTATCAGCCACCAACATTCAATAGTGCATCATATATTCCATCATATATTCCAAACCAAACTACTGCTTTGCATGGAGAACTTTCTACTTCTGCTGCTTCTGATCAGCCACTGTTCCCTGTAGACGCAAACATCTCAAGTGGAGTTGATAGTGGAAATACAAGAGGGAAGAACGGATCGACACTTAAGAAGAACAGACAGAATTTATCACCATCAAGTGGCCTCTATCCTAAAGGCGTCTTAGCTGGTGGGCCACCACCTTCTTCTTCTATGGACCCTAGATTTGATTTTGGTGGTAACGAATCACCTGTTCCATGGTCCAATGGCCCTGTGTTTGCTGACAGGCAGCAGAGACTAACTACAGCTAATTCTGTTTCTTCAACGATTTCAGATACTAAAAATAATATGCTCTCTAGAAATCAGAATCTTCGCCCTCTACCTAATTTTAAGGTAAGTTAATACTTCTCCCTACATTGTTTCTTGTTGGTCGCTATGATTTCCTTCCTCAACTGCATGCTATTATAGGTCGTGAAAGTGCCTTGCTAGTAGTAGTGCTTATCTACTGATTTTTGTTGTCTTCGTTACATGTGCTATGGATTTGCATATGCATTTGCAAACTAATTTCGACTTTGAAGGGCCTATTGCCTAGCGTGGAGATTCCATAACAATGCTGAAGAGAGGTCAGGCTATTGCCCAGTATTTCTGTTTTTCTCTGTAAGTACCATACTCATGTATTTTTCTGAACAATTTCTTTTCTTTGTTTTTTCCCCTTTCTTTTGTTAAATCAGCTTGGTCCCTAATTTTTCTAAGTTTTCCCCTTCTACTTTTGCAGGTGAACATGAGTGGACAGTTTGTGGGTTTAGCCAAAATAGTGGACCCAGTTGATTTTAACACAAACCTGGAATACTGGCAACAGGATAAGTGGAATGGTTGCTTCCCTGTGAAGTGGCATATTGTAAAAGATGTTTCTAACAGCGTGCTAAAGAATATCGTTCTTGAGAACAATGATAACAAACCTGTTACATATAGTTGAGACACACAGGAGGTGAGGAAATAGCAGAACGTTCTTTGGCTTTCTATGCTACTTTGGTCTGCTTGACCCAGATGGAACTTCTTCAGAAGTATTGTTTGATTTGAGCTGCTCTAAACAGCACTAGCAATGTTTTAAATGTCTTTTAGGCTTTCTCACTGTGGCAGAGGCAAAAAATTTCAAATTTAAGCTTCTGTTACTGAGGCCCCAGGTCTTTTGTTAGTCAAACAGCTGGTTTCAAAAAGCTTCTTCTTCGGGAGTAAAGAAATTGTTCTAGAGCTTGGATAAACTCTCACTAAATCCTTCTTGTCGATGCTAAAATAGAATAGTAAAGTAGCATTTAATTACTATATCAAAAGATGTAACTTAAATTAATGTTATATTCACTAATTTTTTTTTTCTTACTCTCTTTTTGTGAATGCTATAGGTGAAGCTCAAGCAAGGCCTTCAAATGCTTAGACTTTGCAAGGATCATATCTGCAAATCTTCCATCTTAGATGATTTCAGTTTTTATGATACCCGCCAGAAGGCCATGCAAAATGGAAGAGCGAAGCACCGGCGGCTACAGAAAAAGGCATGCCTCTGATTCTCTTTTTTTCAGTCACACCACAATCATGCATCTTGTTCTTTTTTTTCAGTTTTTGTTTTTTTTCCTCTTTTTGTGTTAGCTTATTGATGTCCACGAGAAGCTTTGAATCTGCAAGAACCTAAACTTACTGAAAGATCATGCAAAATGTAGTGCTCAGGTACCTGCTAGCTCTGTGATCTCAAATATTTGACCGATTATACTTTTTTTACTTTAACATGAAATATACATGAATAGTATGCTACTACAGTGTCCACTAGAAGAATCCCTCTCTATAATGTTTCATCTCAAATTAACTTCCATTAAAGAGTTTTTGTTGATTGGAGTTCAAGTTGCTTGAATAAATCATATATATCATGTCCAAATAGTTAATCCTTTCCAAAGATCCCCAAAAGGAATGTAGTGACTTACATTTTTTTTTTCACATTTAAGTTTTATTCTTCTTTCCATTAGGTTTTGGCCAAAGAGGTTTTCATATCCTTTGGCATCTCAAATATATGGGTGGTGGGATGCGTGCATTATTAGTACCCTTCATGTTCATGTAAACAATCTTCAATGCCCTAAATTGAGGGAGCACATTTTGTATGCCCCTTGCACACAGATTTTTTTTTTTTTTTTTTTTTTTTTTTTTTTTTTTTCCGCATGAAGCCTTCCTACTGTAGATCTCGCACTTGATGGATCTTAGCCACCGGATGTGTGGGTGTGCGGCGGAATGATTCCATGCACATAAGAAACACATGAGGATGTTAGAAACTCGCTCCCTTAATTTGGTATCAGTGTAGGAAACTCAATGATTCCATACACAAAAAAAAATTCTGCACATGAGGGTGTTGGAAACTCGCTCCTCTAATTTGGTATCAGTGTAGGAAACTCACATCCCTAATTTAGCATCAAAAACTTAAAAAGTTAGAGATGCCTCTCACAATATAGTGTAAAACCCACTAAAGCTCTATATTTGAAAAGTATAAACACCAAGTTCAAAATATAAGTGAATTAAAACCTACTCCCATTAATAGGAAAGATGTGAAGATACATCCTTTAACAACAATAGTGGGGGGACAAAAAAAAAAAAAGATTAAGCAAGTTGAGTCAGCATTATAGTTACCAGAACTGAACTAAAACTGGAGGTTATTAAAAAGTGTTGTTTAAGACAAGTTTTCTGAAAATTTTTAACAGCTTTTTTTATTAAATTTTTTTTTAGCCCAGTCAAAGTAGAAGTTTTAAATTAGTACCTTTGCTCGAGGGTTTTGCATTTCCTTGTGTTTCATATTTCTACTTTGATTTTTAAATTTTTATTTCTTTTTTTTTTATAGCTTGAGTAAAAGTCCATCGAAAATTAATTTGTTAACTAATAGTAAATAATACCATTTTCTATATTTTTTAAAGTGTTCTGGAAAAGAACAATAGGTGATCTAAAGTATTTTGGGAAAGAAGATGGAAAATAAATAAGAAGCATAAAAAACAAAATCAAACTGATTTCTACTTACATCTCTTCATTTTTAAAAATAAAACCAAAATAAATGAAACAAAGAAAAAAAAACAGTAAAATGTCAAAATTCTCCCTAGATCTCAGCGAGTTTTGTTAACAGGACTTGGAAAGCAATCATTTTATTGGAACTGTGGCAAATTTCTACAGGAAAAGTGATCATTAAATTGGCCCTATTTAGGTTTTAAATAGGGACACAAGCTTGTGGGCTGTGACAAAAGCTAATTGAAGTTTAGGAAACTATGTTAATCATTCCATTTTTCCTTTCAAAGCAGCAAATTTCGCGCCTTTATAGAATTAGACTTGTGCCTGGCACTTCAAATCCTGTTTTGCCCTCCTCGCTGCAGACTGTAGTGCTATTTAGTATTTAGAATCAGAAGCACTAAATTGAAACTTCTGTTTTCTGTGATTTCAAATCTTATATTTAGTCTGTAGTACAAGGGATTGTAGAATAAAAATCCTTGGTTCTCCAATGTTGAAAAGTGGGAGTAAAGCTACATCATGTACCCCTCATATTTCCATGTACAGCAACTTTTTTTTACATTTATGTCTCTAACTTAGTTTGAAAATTTGAGATTACTGTTAAACTTAAACATAACCTTGGAAAATGAACTGTTAAACAGATGGGATAGCTTTTGCAGAAGAGAAGCAGATAGCAATCTCAGGAACATGATGCTCTTGTCACTGCCTCTCTACATTTAACTAACAGTGTAGTACAGGTAGAAGTATTTAATATTTGAAAAATGGATTAAGTGAAGGTGGGGTTTTGTTGTAGTATTTACAAATACCAGGACATGGCTGAGATGGAAAAACAAAAACAAGAAGCATTTGTTAATCAGAGCTGCTTTTGAGTGTGATTTGAAGTAACTTAAGTTCATTGTGGGAATTGCATTTGGCTGGTCCCAATATATAGCAACAAAGTTGCGCAAAAAGGTTGGCCTCTTTTTGTATTTATACTCATGAATGAGCATGAGAAATGCCAGCTAAATTTTATGAAGGTACTCTTTGTGGCCTCACCTCACTTAGAGCTGTAAAGAAGATGACATCGATCATATTTCTCAAAAAAAAAAAAAGAAAAAAAAAAGAAAAAAAAAAGAATTAAGAGATTGATCATGTTGAGGTTAGGTTAAGACCAATGTCGAAAAATTAATAAGCAATTAAATACTTGATACATACTAATGAGCTCAGACCAAAATCCTCATAGTGAGTATACCCACCAGTAGAAGCAAAGAATCACAAAATCATGAACAAAAGGGTGAAATTAGAGAGAGAGAAAAAAAAAAAAAAAAAAAAAAAAAAAAAAAAAAAAAAAAAAAAAAAAAAAAAGAGGAAAAAAAGTAACCAAAGAAGGCACAAACTACGAGGCAAAAGAAACTCTAACTCACCACAATATAATAATAACATTAGAATTCACCTTTCATGTAGAGCCTCTCTCTACTCCTCTTTTGGCCTTTAACATATGATGAAAACCTAAAACCTACTCTCATTAATTGGATTGGGAAGAGAGTATGAATTGGAATGTTTGTAGCCCACAAAGATGGGGCTCTTCACATGTCAATCACATTAACCAAAAGATTCGAAAGAGACGTAATATAATGAATAAAAGTATATTAAAGGAGGAGGTTTAGGACTAATTATGATACCATATTGATCAGAAGATCATTCTTATTATAAGAAATGACCCAAGATTAGTTTTAACACACCAATCATGATCCAACGCCACAATAAATCTTCCAACTAATTGTTAATAGATTGAAGATATTGATTGCTAAACAAAGTTTGGCTATAGCAAATTGCAATATAGGGAATTACCATATGAACTTTTCAACTAATAATGCTCATTACTCTAATTCACTACAAATGTAACAACTTGGCATTTACTCTTCATGCAACATCTCTACTTGTTTACTTACATATTGAACCCACCCTAATAATGAAAACTAAACAAGCCTAAACAAACCCAACTCTTTTTAATCCCTCTCTCTCTCTCTCTCTCTAACTCTCATTCATTCAATTGGATTGGGAGGAGAGAATGGCCATCATCCTCATCTCCATGACCTTCTTGTGTGAATTGGAGTGCTTGTAGCTCACAAAAGTGGGGCTCTTTGCAGGCCTATACTCAGGAAGCAACCTACCTGACTTGAACCTCACCCCACATGCATTGCAGAGTGTTTTGGGTCCCAGGGGCCCTGCTCTCCACTGGGGTGTCTTGTGTGAGAGACAGTGGGTGCACCTCCTCAGTTGCTGCCCTTGGCCTTGCCCCCCCTGTTGCTGCCCCCCCTCCTTACCCTTCTCCTCCTCCTCCTCCTCCTCCTCCTCATCATCATCATCATCATCATCATCATCCTCAGCTCCTTTTGCTGCCGCCGCCGCCAAATTCGGTGTCGGGTTCTTGCTTTCGCTGCTGCTGTGACCTTCTTCTTTCTGGGGGCTGGTTTTGGGGAAGGAGAGGAGCTCGCTGTCGGCGAGCCATTGCGTCTGGTGGAGGAGGGGAGGGTCAGGGGGGGCCAAAAGGAGAGGGGCATAGTCATAGTCATAGTCATAGTGTGCTTCACCAGGGGGTGCCAAGAGGCTTCCTGGGGTGGTGGTGATTCTTCTTCTCTTTGTCCTTGACTTTGCAGGGACTGGGATTGGATTCAAGGGAAGCTGAGTGGTTTCTTGGCAAAATTGTAAGGTTTGAGAATTTGAGTTTTTGTTGTTGTTGTTGTTGTTGTTATTGTTGTTGTTGGTGGTGGTGGTGGTGGTGGTGGTGGTGGAGGGGAGAGTAGGGAGAGAATGGGGATTGGAGAAAGTGGTGGAGCTGGACAGGCAGTGCTCTACATATATGGAGAGCCATTCAAGGCTCACATCTTCTCCTGCCTCCTGCATGCATACATTCAAAAGGAAAAAATTACCTTTATTTCTTTATTTCTTTTTTTTTTTTAAGAAAGATGAACCTAAACATTTAATTGCTGGGTTTTGCAAAAAACAAAAAAAAAAAAAAAATTGCAGAAAGAAGCTGCATTTTGAAATCAGAAACAGGAAAATTAAGTTCTTCATGAGCAATTCTAATTTCAAGCACTCAGAATTATTCAAACAGAGAGAGCTGTTGCAACCCAAAAATTGCACCAACCTAAATTGGTAATTAAGATATAATTTTGTGATTGTACAAATATTTAATATATATATATATATATATATATATATATATATATATATATATATATATATATATATATATATATATCTTAGTTGCCAATTTAAGTTGGTGTAATTTTGGGGTTGACAAAAAAAAAAATTGATAATATCAGGAAATAATTTCTCTTTTAAGCCACAAATGTTAATGAAATAAATTTTACTCCTAGAAATAATAATAAATTCTCTATGAACCAGCAAATGTTGCTACAAACAAATCAATCTCCAATAACTTGAGCTTTCCAAAACTAAAATTCTAGCAGGGAAAATTTAACAATTAACACCAACAATTAACCAAAAAAATCCTCAATTATTAGTCCCAAAAAAAAAAAACAGAAAAAAAAAAAATTTGAGGTTAAATAAAGGAAAATAGATAACAAATTAAACCGACCATTGCAGGCCCTGGCATGAAATCCCCCAAAACAGAGCTCGCCGGAGACGGCGCCGGCGACTCCGACTCGGTCGGAGACCTGGCCGGAGCCTCGCCGGAGAATGGCGCATTGCTCTCGCCCTCCATTCCCATGTGAACTAGCGAGCTAGAGAGAGAGAGAGAGAGAGAGAGATGTGTTTGGGGTTTTGTTTTCGTGCGGGTTTAAAGGAGAGAGAGAGAGAGAGAGGGAGGAGTGAGAGAAGGGAAGCAACAGCTGCACCCCTCTTACCACGCCTTTTATCGCCGCGTTGTTTTGTGTCGGTAAGAGAGAGAAAGAGAGATGGATAGAGAGAGAAAAGATGAAATTATTGGCCACAACGGGTGTATCGCTACGTCTCATACACCACACCTTTTCGAAATACCTTGCACCTGCGCAGGGTCTTCTTGTTTTGTTTCCGCAGCGCAGTGAAATTCAGATTAAAGTAAATTTTTATATCCACTCCGGATTTTTATTTTTTATTTTTGTTAATTTTTTTGTGAAGCTATAGTAGGAAGTGAATGATTAATATTTTATTTTTCTTAATTGATTTCAATCTGGGGTGGGGTCAGATTAATTACGCTATTTTGAAATTTTTTAGTTTTGATAAAAATTAAAATTACGATTAATCAAATAATAAAAGTGAATATTTACGACAAAAAATTATGTTTGATGATTCAAATATTTTGATCAAATTTTTTAAACTTTAAAAATATTAAACTCTATATTGACATTCCAATGGCTAAAATGTAAAAGGCCTGAAATTTTAAATACTACTGATGTCTTAGCATTTGAGGCGTATTATTATTACAAATGCACCTGGTTTACGTAATAATTTGGTGAGAGGGAGAACCCGAAGAGAACGCAAACGCCTTTCACACCCAAACCGCACTTATCTCTCCCTCCAAATTAATTTGTATAACACAAACATACAAATCTCTCTCTCTCTCTCTCTCTCTCTCTCTCTCTCTATATGCTCCGTTTTCAAAATTTGAAACTAAGAGGAGGAGGAGGAGGAGGGGGAGGGGTCCAAAACATGAAATATCCACCCTCCATTGGGCCCATAGAAAATGGGTGGTGGATACAACAACCATGATTTTAAATCATGCCCGTTGTATTAGTATGCGCCCCATGAAAATTAACCCTATAATTTTTATTTCTTGTAACTACTTTTGAAAAGAACTGTGGGTTATTATTATAAGTCCCACTGCATGAAAAGCTATGTCGCTCAGCAATCTACTCTACTCTGTATATATAACCTTAATTATATTTAGATCGTTGGATTGAAAGTATGTGATGATGATCTAAAATACTAATTCACTTGTACGGTGCACGGTGCACCAGATCAAGAGCAAGAAGTAAGAAGAACAAGCCATATAAATAGAGTAAGTGTAGAAAAAAACATCATAAAAAATAAAATATTTTTATTTTTATCAACTGTGCTAGTAATTATAAGTGATAACTATACCGAACAAGGACAGAAAGAGCGCACAGAGCGAACAGAGGGAAAACTGCAGACCCCACACAAAAGACTAATGCAATTACTGTGGTTCCAAGTTTATATTCTTCAGGTTGGGGGCCTCATCACATAGCCAGAGCCCCCATACCATCACCATCATCCACAGCTGTATGTGCTCCCACACAATTCAAACCCTCCTAACCATTATCTAGCAATTTACTAAGCTAGTGGAACAAGAACAAGTTATCCCCCATCCCTTCTTCAAGCACTACTATTATTGACTAAAGGGAAGGGACAATCTCCACAAAAAAAGAAGCTATAAGCTCACAGCAGGCGCACACAAGAGTCAAAGAGGATATAAGAATGAATAGACATGGAAAGGATTATCAACACAAGGATAAGAGAGTTACATACTGCATGAGTAAAGGGAGGGGCTTTTTCCACCCTTCATTGTATCCTAAAAATACTGGAGATTCCCTCAAATATGGAGAAGCACCATATCCTTCATTGATTGCTTGGTGGATCAGTCACTACATTCAAAACTCAAGAAATATATTTGCAATAATATTTAATTTGGGACCACTGAATAAGTGCATGAGACCACCAGCATTCATATTCCATGGCTCTCTAGAAGAATTGGACAAGATAAAAGAGTCACAATAACAAAGAAGAAAAGAAAATTTGTTTAGCAATGCGTGCAATCCATTCATTTATTTTGTTCCTTTTTTCAAAACCATAAAATTCAAAAAGCACACACATCCTATATTATTATTATTATTATTATTTCGAAGAATAAAGCAACCAAAATCGACAAAATAAAAATATAAGTTAATTGACGACATATCCAAACATACACAATTTGTTGTATTAGTAAAAAGAGAAATGCTGCTCATACCTTTAAAAGTGAAGTGTAAATTTTACACCTTCTATCCATAAATTTTAACACTCCTTATAGATTTTTAATATTTCTTTTAAACAAGAAGATAAAACTAGTGTGAAAATATTAGTCTTGGATGAATAACATTTAAAATTTATACCCACTCTTTGGGTGTACGGTACAATCAAATATTACATCTTGGAGAGTATATATATGTGAACCCGTGATGACGAATATGAAGCTACAAGATCAACAATGCAGTGATGTGTGTACACATGAGCAACACGAAAGGGCCAGTTCACTAGTACAATAATTCACATTTTTACTAGGAATCACAGAAGATTAGTTCGAGCGCTTCTCCTCCTACTATATTATCTAAAACAACTAAAAGAAAAAGTTTTGTAGTTCCATTGGTTTGTAAACAAACGTTCGGATTAAAACCACCCGTCGATTATCTATTCCCCAGAAGCTATTCTCGAATAAAGACTCGAAAGAAAAACAAAACCTGATTTTCTAGGGCAAAGACATTGAGGCATTGAGACAGCATACATAATTAGGAACATAAGGATAACTCCTGTAGCATCAAGAAGGGATTTCCTTGCATATGTAGAGTTGAAATCAAAAACAGTTAGCAGTGCACGCTGCATGTGCGCAAACTCTTCATCTGTAACCTCCTCCAGCCATTATCTGCAAGGGAGAACAAGCAAAGTAAATCAGTGTCCTGGCATCTGTAGTGAGGAAGGAAGATAGAAACAAGTCGAAGGGAGGGGGGCCGGGGTGGGGGTGTTGCAGGGAAGATGACGACGACAGTGAGATAGGTCCTGAGATGATTAAGCTGTCCAATGCTTCATCATTGAAGTCCAAATCCATCTTAGCAATGTTTCCACCTTAATGTATTCACATTTTTGAATTGTTCGATTGTCTTTGTTTTAATAAATCAATTTCAATTACAAATGTTACTTCTAGTTTCAGTGGGTGCGTTCAGGGAGTGCGCGTTTCAGCTTTTACAATTGTTTGGAAAAGCTTAAACTATAAAAAAGAACAATAATTAGTCAGATAAGCAAAACAATTACATGTAATTCTAAAACAATTTATATACTGGCGTGATGCTTCAACAAACTATATTTATGAATGGTCCGGCTATTTTTTCAGATCACTATTGTCTGACGCTAGCTATTATAAATGAAGCCTATACTCAGGACTTGCCCTTTTGATAGCTGTTTCAATTTTCAACTCCAGTTCAAAATCAACATTCACCGAAGATGAAGCGTCTTGGTTTTGCTTGGCACTGCTCCCCTTTTTGTATTTTTTTTTTAAAACTCAAATCCTATTCAATTGAATGGCCCGACAGCTGGTAAAATGTCTGCAATCTATAAACTTAGGAGTTTTATTGGGGAACAAAAACCAAAAACTAAGTAGCAATTTTTCGCTGCTTTGTATTTTGTAAAAAAAACACAGCCATCCTGCATCTGTCCATACCATGTGGCAAGCTAACCAACAATACCAGGATGGAGATTACAGCAACTATTATTTTCCTAAAGCATTTCGTAATTTGTTCCCTCAGTTTCTTTTCGAGAATATGAATGAACAAAAATCTATTCGAGTGACTGCATACCCTTGCTGAGTTTTCCTGAATTCTGTGAGGACAGGGTATATATTTTCAAACGCGGCATACGTTTCATCCCTCACCTGAATATGTAACAAAGATAGAAATTAGTACGATAAGATTTAGCATAATGAATAGAGCAAGTATCTTATCCAGAAAACTCACCTTAGCACCAGTCAGAACAATCTTGCCAGAAACAAAGATGAGTAGCACAATCTTTGGCTGCTTCATTCGGTATATCAAACCAGGAAAGAGTTCTGGTTCGTACTATAGAAATCAACCAACAAGCAACTGCATTCAGAACAGGAATCCACTCGGAAAGAGCAGAAAGAAAGAAAACACTTACAGACTTAAAAAACTAAAAAGGATCAAAAATAAATATTTATCGACCCATGTCTCACTACGATTCAGAGTGTAATAATAGATTTATCATAGCAAAAAAAAATCAAAAGCCACAATGACACAGCAAATACTGGAGAAGAAAAGGCATTAGCTTACACTGGAGAAAGCACCATGAGAATATGCAAGACCTTCAAGTCTTATCGGAAATTTGACATCACAAGAACCGACAATGTTTTGAATCTTGAAATCCTGCAATCCATAAAATAGGCAAATGATCGTCATAGGAAAAAATGCAGTTATATCTGACACCTCTCCCCCCATCCCGCCCCCTCCCCCCACCCCCAAAAAAAAAACCTAAAGACAAATAGATACCTTGAATTTAGCTGGAAAACCAAGCTTCTGAATAATGCGAGCATACTGGCAACCAAAAAAAGCTTGTCAGTTTCTTCATAAAAAAATTTGGTCAGTTAGTCAATATTCTCAGAATTAATAATAAACTGACATAACGTACCTTGCGTGCTGCAAGTTTTGACTGTTGTTCACTCTTTGCTCCAGTACAAACCTGAACAGACAGATTTACAGTAAGAACATCATAACTGTTGAGTATCCCATTCATACATTCAGCATCAGAATACAGAAACTGCTAAGAAATGTTTCAGATTCTTCAGCTGACAGACATAGATTATGGGCTTCTAGCTGCCAATTTGTTCAATTAACGCTCCTTCAATGAATTAACTTTTTTGGTTTGCATCTACAAAGGCCGAAGATGAGTAAACATGTAAAACCTCAATTAGTAGATTGGTCATATAGAGAGGTCTACTTACCATTTTTCCTGATGCAAATATTAATGCTGTAGTTTTCGGCTCCCTTATCCTCATGATAACTGCAGCAAAACGCTTTAGAGATAAAAAGTCAGTAAGCAGAAAACAATTGTCAAAAACTGCATATTTTTCTAGTAATATTATGAGATTTTGACTAAAGAAGCATCCTACCAGGATCTTAACATACCTTGGGATTGTACTCTGCATTACGAGCTTGCAAAGCTATAGCTTTAAGATCCAACTTGCAGTCCAAGTTGACAGTAGAAACAATATTCCTGGAGATCAAACCAAAAATTTGACGAAACATTGAGTTCTCATATATCACGATATTAGGCAATTAAAAATTGAAAAACCACTATGAATTGAAACAATAACAAAAAAAAAAACATAAGAAATGCACCTAGAACTGTACAAGTTATGAAATATCAACGACTAACATCAGTCCAACTTCTAAACATGTGCTGTCCAAAACCACAATATACATCAACCGAAATAGTAGGTGCCATTTTCCATTTGCACATAGATAAAATTGCCAACTCAGCATGCATTTCTATGGCTATGACAATAGTTACCATTAGGCTCCTACGTCATTTGCCATTGAAAAGATCAAAGAATTGCTATAACAAATTATATGCACAGAGGACCATTTCAAGATTATCCCCTTGTTAGGCTGTAGTTTACAAGTTTGCCACTGCAAGTGAAAAGGGTAAAACAATACACAAAGGCAATTCAATGTCTAAAACTGCTTATTACCGGATCAAAACACCGCCAAGATTGAACTCAGAATGGTAAAATCACCTCTCTAAGATACCAACACCATAAAACATTGATCTAGCAAGGGGACAAATTTGAGCATCAGAAATAACAGAATTCAACAAAGTATTTAGCCCACCCAGGTACAACTTAATGAAGCCAATCTGCAGGAAAATAATTAATATAAAACATGCACAGCCGACATTGGAAGATGAATCTCTCTTTGATGATCATTTGGCAAAATAGATTAAGTATCAATAATCCACGAAGCAAAATTTCCATCGAAGAGTAGATTTCCGAATACTGTTCCAGAACTAATCGAGCGAATGAGGAGAAGGGAGACAAAAAATTACTGTAGCGTGGGAACAATTCCTGAAGGATGCTTAGATAGATCCACTGGTTGGCTCCCCTCCAAAACCTGATCCGCCATCTACTTCCCCTCCCAGATCCCTCCTCAAGCAATTTCTCTAAATTCCTCAAATACAAAGATCAAATCTTTCTTTTCCTCTCTTCTAACCTGATCCGATCAAAAATTTCTCACAAGTTTAGATCATTTTCTTAGATCCGAAACACAGAACAATCAAGTAATTAATCAAAGGTCTCCGTAATTTCCGAGATTAGGGGTGACGGATCTACCGATCTCACGCACCTCGGCGCCAAATTCGACGAGCCTTTGGAGCAATCTAGGGTTCACGATCCAATCCGCAGCTCGAAAGCGAGAGATCGGAGCGGGAAACGGTCCAAAAGATCGATTAAAAGGGGGGAGAGTTTCAAACAAGGGCTCTTTTATAGGGAAGGGGACGAGATCCGGGGTGAAATAGGGAGAAGGGGGGGGGGGGGGGGGAATGGGCTTTTTAGGGTTTCAACGGGGGATCGTCTCGGGGGAAATATCGGAGGAGAGAGAGAGAGAAAAGGAGATGCGGAGAGGGTTGGTTTTGTACCCCGACGTGGCTATTTATGGGCGGTGACCGGTTGGGGTGGCTATAGCCGGTTGGAGCTGCGACCCACCGGGTATAGCCGGTTTGAACGGGGCTTCTATTTAGAGCAATGCTACATGTACACCCCGAAGGGGTGTACATCATACACCTCCACCATTTTAATGGTGCCGATATTTTTTACGGGTCACATCGAGTGACCCATCATCACACCCCCACCCTTAGATGGGTGGGGTGTATGATGTACACCCCGAAAGGGGTGTACACATAGCATTTTCCTTCTATTTATTGTTACTGTGTGTAGGTTCTAGAACATTCTGGAACCGGAGACTTAATATATGGAAAATGCTATGTGTACACCCCTTTCGGGGTGTACATCATACACCCCACCCATCTAAGGGTGGGGGTGTGATGATGGGTCACTTGATGTGACCCGTAAAAAGTATCGTCACCATTAAAATGATGGAGGCGTATGATGTACATCCCTTCGGGGTGTACAGGTAGCATTGCTCTTAATATATATATGGAAAATGCTATTGGTACACCCCTGTTAGGGGTGTATATCATACACCCCTAACAGGGATGGCTGGGATTGAAAGTAAAAATCCCAGCCATCTATTCTCACACCCGCTCTCTCACACCCGCTCTCTCTCTCTCTCACACCCACTTTCTCTCTTTTAAAAATATATAATATTAATATTGAATATATAAATATTATATATTATATAAATATATTCAAAATTTATTATAAAATAAAGTAAACCAATATAAACTGGAATAAAATTAAATATTTTTAAAATTTAAATATTATAAATTGAAATATCTTTTATAATTATTAAATTATAAAAATGTATATTTAATTTTCGGATCATGTCTTCTTCTCATGGGACATTCTTGGCACTAGTATAATTTAAATTTTAACTTTGTAGAAAAATTTTAATTTAATTTTGTGCAAATTTTATTTTTAAATTTAAATTTAATTTTTTAATTAAAATTCTAATTTTTTTAAATTTTTATTCATAATTTTATTTAAAAAAAAATAAATAAATAAAGAATACTTGTGTACCGGTACATAATGTATCGGTACCGGTACATTACATTATGTACCGGTACATTACATTATGTACCGGTACCGGTACATAATGTACCGGTACTGTACAATGGGAAAGTAGTGAAAGAGTATTATCTGTAAAATTGGAGTGAAAATATCACCTCCTTAAATTGCATTTTAATCCAAGCCGTCCGTTTACAGGGTGTACGATCTACACCCCTTTAAGGGGTGTACCGGTAGCACTACTCTATATATATATATATATATATATATATATATATATATATATATATATATATATATATGATGG
Source organism: Tillandsia leiboldiana (assembly GCA_029204045.2). Taxonomy (NCBI): domain Eukaryota; kingdom Viridiplantae; phylum Streptophyta; class Magnoliopsida; order Poales; family Bromeliaceae; genus Tillandsia; species Tillandsia leiboldiana. Next base: position 1,485,620 of record CM055065.1, read on the forward strand.
GAGGATTAAGAGAATTTTAAATTTACATGAGAGCAAAAAAAAAAAAAAAACAAAAAAGTATTTATTGACATAATCAAAAGGAAAAATACTTGGGAATGTAATATAAATATTGTTACTTGGTGTGCTAGTACTTACTACTCATGATTTTCTCTTCTTATTTTTATATTTTCTGAAACTATACATGATTAAAAACTAAGTTAGATTAGACTTATTTTGCAATTAACTAAATAATAATAATAGTAAAAAATAATAATGGAGATATTGCTTTGGTTTCTTTATACAGCTCTTATCATTCAACACTTGATGCCCAGAGCTTGCTCCAAGCTCTACATATCCTCAAACTAAATCAGGCATATAAATGGAATGGAAAACTACATGTGGAGTACAAGGTACAAGTAATGTTGTAGTTGGTGCTAATCGGCTGGATAATTGTCATTCAAGCTCTCTTCAGATGTTCATGAGGGATTGCTAGTTATTGAACAATAGATCCGCGTATGCCCAGTTTGATGAACCCTGCATCGATCACGAGAAAAGAATGATTCAGTCAGGAAGAGGAGTACAACAGTGAGCAACTAAACAAGCACTGATACCCTCTTTCATTTGTTTTTGTCAAGCAGGCGAAGGCAGATGACATCTGATGATGATATCAGTGAGGTTTTGTTTGAAATAAAAAGACAGGTATGCGGAGATATGAATGCTTGTATGTGAATAAAGACATGTTTATTTTACATAAAACGGTGCAGTGTGGAAGAGTTAGATGAGAGGAAACCATGCCTTTTGGCTGATTCTGTCCATGAAGGTTGATATTTCATTGCTGTTCAGCGGAATACTGATGCGCGACTCTCTTGAGCTTGATGCGGGGGACAGAAGAAATATTCAGAACAAGAAATAATGCCTGGAATATCGAGATATAAGTAAGTGTACATAAATAAAGATCTCAATAGCAACATTTATAGTCTTGGATAGTTCCTCTATGCCTAACCTGCGAAGTTTGCAATGGTTATTGCCGTGCCAACAACCAATTGTGATCTGATTAGGCCAGCAAAGTCCTCGGGTCCTGCACTATCTTTTCGTCCAGACCCAACAATAATAGCCTTATGAGAGAGATGTAATCACCACCTGTGATCACCATGGTCCGACTAATTCATGAACTCCTCGTAGGGTCTGTTGACATCAAATATACCTGGAAGAGCAAGAAGCAGAAAGATATACAGTTTACAAGATTTTCAGCAGAACAGGAAGGAAAAAGAGAAAGAAACTTTTCAAAAGTGAGGGATTAACCTAGTCATCCATCCCATTCAGCCCAATGAAAATATGGTGATAATTTAACAGACAAGAAGCATTCACTTTCCACTGCACAAATGAGAATTTGAGGGACGAGTGAGACCAACGCTACCAAGTATTTCTCGATATGCTGAGGTTAATTTTCACATGTTGTAATGACTATGGTTATTGATTAATTCGAGACTCTGAAGCACGCTCTAATACAATATGACCTGAGCTTGATCCTTCCATTCATGCTAAGTGTAACATCAAGCCAGGTCATGAAAATTTGCAGCTTGCTCAACCACAGCTTAGAAATATCAAAATGAATACAATCTAATTACTAAGAACTTATTTCAGGGAAAAAAAAAAGAAGAAAGATACATAGTATATATCTATATATTACAGGTCGACGCGCTATTTCAATATAAAAGTCATAAATCATAACCTGCTGGCTTAAGCAAATTTGACTTTTTTCATCTCACACGAGGCCTTCTGTCTTTTTTAAACTTAAAACATGCTTGACACCAAAAAGTGCTAGCTCAAGTTGACTTGTTCAATATTTTAAAGCTGACTGATGCAAGATCGAGCAGAGTCTAGCTCAAAACTAGTCTTGACACAAGGTCAGATTTGCAGATAAGATGTTTTTGAATTCAGATCTAGATTCGTCCCATATCAAGCCAAGCCTGATAACCGAAAGGTTTGATTAAGATTAGCACTACTAAAATGCTGTAATGTTAACATACGGTTCACATAAGCTTCAAATTGATAAGGTTATGTGCATTACCTGTTCAGTCAAATTTTCCTGCTTCACCAATAATCTCCACACGAACACTTGCCCGCTTCAAAATGATGAAAACGGTACGCATCTCGCAGAATAATCACTCGTCCGACAACTCTAGAGACAGATTTCATCCAAGTATGGCAATCATGGCAGACACGAATATTTTTCATCACTCGAAGAGGCACCTGAGGAGACAAGCTCATCAACCCAAAAGCAACAGCAAGTTTCTCACTGTGAATGTACGCTGCAGGATCCTTCTGCTCTTGCTCAGCATCATTCAAAAGGTAATATTTATCTTGTTTATATCCAATTTCAACTACTCTGTTGTTCAGTGTCTCCAGATGATCATAAATTTTGTCCGCTAAGGGGTGTAACCGGTCGCCAACAAAGAATGCATGAACCTCATTCTTCACCTCTATCCAGCTTCGCCCTGGCTCTTTTTTAACTCCTCTATCTTTCATCATCTTCCTCACCTGATCCCTACTGTCCCATTTCTTCGTCACTGCATACACATTTGAAAGAAGAACATATGAGGCTGAATCATGTGGCTCCAATTCAAGAAGATGCTTAGCTGCAAGCTCTCCAATTTCCATGTTTTTGTGTAATGTACAAGCACTAAGAAGTGTTCTCCAGACCATAGCATCGGGGTCAATAGGCATTTCCTCTATAAATTTTCTCGCACGATCCAATTGCCCAGCACGACCAAGAATATCCACAACACAAGCATAATGCTCAGGTCTTTGAAGAACTCCAAAAACTTCTCTCATGGAATTGTAGTAGTTTAGACCATCATCAACTAAACCCACATGGCTACAAGCAGCTAAAACGCCTATAAATGTAACATGATTTGGATTCAACCCCTCATTTTTCATCTGATCAAATAGCTTGAGAGCTTCTAGACCAAACCCGTGTTGTGAATAAGCTGTGATCATAGCATTAAATGACACTTCATTCCTCTCAAACATTCCAAAAAACACCATACTAGCATCTTCAATGCTACCAGACTTAGCATATAGCGAAACTAAAGCATTTCCAGCTTCGATTTCGGAGCCGTAACCAGTTTTTATAATTCTAGCGTGTATCTGCTTACCCTGCTTTATGTCCGCGATGTTAGCTGAAGCACTAACTGCGGACACAAACGTGAATAAATTAGATTTAACGCCTGCTCGATCCATTTTAACAAACACTCTTAAAGCTTCTTCACATAACCCGCTTTGTGCAAACCCTGATATCAACCCGTTCCATGAAATCTCATCTTTAAGCACGAGAATTTCAAATGCTGAAAAAGCCTCTTCGATCATTCCGCATTTGGCATAGAGGTTGATTAGTGAATTGCCAATTGAGATATCAGCTGAGTAACCAGATACACAAGCTTGAGCATGAACTTGAAGTCCCTGTTTGATTGCCTTAATTCCAGCACAAGCACTAATAGCACTTGCCAATCCAATGTTATCCGGCCTTATACCATGAGCTTGCATCTCTTCAAAAGTACGAAGGGCTTCTACACAAAGCTCCTTTTGTGCATACCCAGCAATCATGGCAGTCCACGAGACCACGTCTTTTTCAGTTTGCCTTTCAAGAATCTCCCTTGCTTTCTCCAATTTTCCACATTTGGAGTACATGTCAATCAATACACTACTAACATAGACATTAAGCTCAAATCCCGTCTTTATTGTCAAGCCATGAACCTGTTCTCCGAGAGCAAGCTCTCCAAAATACGTGCATGTTCTTAATACACTTGGGTATGTGTATTGGTTTGGCCGCCTACCTTCTACTTGCATTTGGTGGAACAAAGCAAAAGATTTTACTAAATTACCCATTTGCCCATAAGCCACTAGCATCACATTCCACAATACGACATTCTCCCTGTCGCTCATACCAAACAACTCAGCAGCAGCGTCTATGTCAGCACATTTCACGTAAAGATCGAGCAGAGAACCTTCGATTATGTAATCAGAGGAGAGCCCAGTTTTAAACACATAAGAATGGAGCTGCTTACCCTTTTGCACATGTCCAATAGAGGCGCAAGCTGTGAGAAGGCTCACTATAGTTACAGAATCAGGTTTCAAGCCCGATAGTCGCATCTCTTCGAAGATCTTAAGGGCACATCCGTTATCTCCATATTGAGCATGTCCTGAGATAAGTGAGTTAAAGGTTACTTTATCATGGCATGGCATATCTTTAAATATTTGTTCCGCTAGTCTCAAACTTCCGCACCTTGAATACAAAGTGACGAGAGCATTGCCCACGAAGGTTTCAGCGGAGAACCCCCTCTTGAAAACTTGGGCATGGATCAGCTTTCCTTGACCAAAAAGCTCGGCTTTTGTACAAGCACTTAGCACACTAGATAGAACATAAGGCGTAGGAATAATACCTGATCGATGCATCTCGGTGTAAAGACCGAGAGCTTCTTCCCCGAGCCCATTTTGCGAATAAGCTGATATCATGGCAACCCATGAAACGTTATCTTTCGAATATAACTCTCGAAATACCCACCTGGCCGAATCTATGAACCCTTTCTTAGCATACAAATCAATTAACGGATTACCGGCAAGATAATAATCCCCCAAATTACATCTTATTAGTTTTGCATGAATCTCAAGAACGAGATTCCAATACCTATTGTTTCCGCCGCACGCACGAAGGGCGCTGGCGAAGGCAACAGGCCCAGGGTTCGCATATTCCTTTATCATTCTCGAAAAAAGATATATAACTTGGCAATGCTCCTTCCTCTCGAGAAAACTTGTGATCATACAATTCCACGACACTACACTCCTATGAGGCATTTCATCGAACACCCTATGTGCATAACAAGTTTGCCCCAAAACCATATACGCAGCGACAAGCCGATCGTAAAAAATCGTTTCTTTGCCAAAGCCAAGCTTCAAGATTCTCTCATGGCTTCGCTTGGCGTCTATTATCGAACCAGAATCGAAGCAAGCGTTGAGAAACGAAGCGTAGGCACTCCGATCGGGAAGTGCGCTTCCTCCGTGTTTCGTTCCAAGATTAAGAAAGGCACCTTTTGGGGGCAATTCCTGGAACGGGTCATCTTCGAATTCTCCATCGGAAGGCTCGGCGAGCGCGCGGGAAGCTGCGGAGCGGCTGCACCGCGGCGCAGGAAACTGGAGTTGGGCGGAGGAAAAGAGAAACGCGAAGTGAGTTCCGAGAAGCGAGAAACGGGCGGAGAGCCGACGAAGATGTGTGAGAGAGTCGGAGGAGAGGTGAGCCCCGAAAAGAGGAGTTCGCATGGACGTTGGTGTTGGTGATGGGGATGGAAAAATCCCGCACCTGCTCTGTTCGGCGAAATATTTATTATTATAATAATAATTATTATTATTATTTTATAGTTACGTAGGACTATTTGTTCTGTTCAGAGAAAAGTTAGGAGGAGAAAATAAAAATAATTAAGTAACAGTTTGATCCAAATAAAATTGCATATAAATACCAAAATTGTTATGTGATATAAGCTTTTTAAGACATACAACACAGAAGAATAAGCTGACTAACCACGTCTTACATGTTACATTCTAATGCAGTTACAAACTGTTGGTGATTGATGAAGAGGATGAGATTCTTAACAATTCTCTTTGTTTGTCTTCATATCCTTCGCTTTCGGCCGTATAAAGCAATTCCGAAACCTTAAGGTGTTGGTTCTGAAGGCTGAATTATACGTGTGTTGCGGTAATCTTTCACGAATGTTCGAAGGCATCCGTTGATAATCCGAGGGGCTCCACCATCGCAGAACCGTTTTGCGAGATCAACTGCCTGTAATGAATGAAGCGATGAACATGCACGTATAAGATGATGACGAGAAGCTAAAATGAAAGATAGCGAAATAATTAGGATGATCTACCTCGTTGATGACGATTTGGTGCCGCGTTCCTTTAGCTGTTATTTCTGCCATTGCAAGATGAAGAATGCAGAGTTCCAATATCCTCGCCACAGGCTCATCCTGCCAGTGGAATTCACCATGATACCAAAAAAACATTTTTTAAAAAAAGTGATTTGATGTTAGTTAATACTATCTGTGTGCCAACAACAAACTACGATAGCATAAATCTAAAATAACCAAAAAAGATAGAGCATCGGTAAGCGCTTGTTCGAATTTATGATGCTAGAATAATATATTTAAAACTAACTGTAGCTAAGCACGCTACACAGATGAAACAAGAAACAACTGAGAGATGTTACAAAAAAGTAATAAAATAAATTAAAATAAATGATATTAATCTTAAGATGTAGAACCTCACAGGACATAGCGGCAGTAGTGGAATGGAAGAGGAGAAAGACTTAAGAGGTCCGGCGTCTAACTTACAGATATACAAATAAAAAGGGTTTGCATGATACAGAGGAAACATCTTAGAGGACATAGTCGCAGTAATGGTAACTTACAGGATGTAGAACCTTACAAGACAAAATAACTGCTTGCATTTTACTGTGCTTTAATCATAAGAGGCCAACATGGTGACCATAGATGTGGCTAGTGAAGATTACGTATCACAACCTTAGCACAAAATCAGCACACTTGTGATAGAGTTCTTATATTAGAACTAAATTAACGATAGCAACAATATTAATTGAAAATTTTAAACTGTTTTAAGGCCTATAATAAAAAAAAGGGGGCCAAAAAGGTAAAAGAAAACAAGGATAAAAACCGAACCTTCCAGTTCTGGGGAGTAATTTTGTTGATAACAAGAACATGCTGATCCCACCCATTAAAAACAGCTTCCAAAATTTCCCTCGCAAAACTGCAAATGGTAAAATATTAAACTTGAATGAGATCTTATGTTTGACAACAAAGCATGTAGAATACCATATTTACCATAATTATTTTCCTTTTCCTAAAGCAAAATAGATGACAATAGATTCTTGTTAACCAATTCAAACGCAAAATAGGACTACAAGCTAAGAGAAATACCGTAGAACAAATCTGTTGTACACCAGCTTTGGTGGAGCTGAAAGAACTTCTGCTTCTGGAAAGCGCAAGCAAAAGATTAGGTAAATTCCTAATAGTAAATCTGGATGAAATAGCTACAAGCTTATATACTTTATATTGTGTGCCCACTATCAACAGAATAATTCAATGTAAACATGATTGCTTTACTTGATGCTACTTGCATACAAATGCACATCAAGATGCCTTTTATTTGCCCTCACTTATATAGGTTCCAATGCTTTCTTTTGCAATCTGTAGGCTGATTTAAAACAAGTCAACAACATTAGCTCACTTCCTCAGCATCATTACTTAAAGCTAGCAATGAAAGAAATGCCAACAGAGACAACATATAGAATTATGCAGCGAGTTTTTGTATTTGGCTAGCTTCTGCCTATCTTCTAGAGAGTTCGCATGTCTTCTTGTTTCTAGTCTGCAATTTATTTGAGTCTAGTCTTGACAAAGTGCTACACTACCTCACAAACTAACAAGCACAATCCACCAATCAGCTGTAGTAAACGCAATTCTAAGAAGACAAAGAGACAAGCTTGCAAACCTTTCTTTTCAACTAAATAATCTTCAATAATGAGTGTACAAGTCTAACAGAAGGGGAAAGCAAGGTTCTAAAAAAAGGCTGATGAATTCTTAAAAGACACAAGGTATGGTTGAAAACAAAGAAAAGAAATTCGGAAATTGTGAATACGATGCATGCTTTCAGAACTGGCATACCCTATAATCTACAAATGCTGCCTAATTGAAAAAGGGAAAGCAGGGGCTCTCCAATAAGAAAATTAACTTAGTTGTGCCCAAAAAGAACAAAGTCTTAACCAGCTGATATACCATTAGCTGAATCCCTTTCGTTCTGGAGCATCAACTCCTCTGCCTCTTCTTCTGTTCCCACCTCAACTGGTGCCCCTCCAAAGCTCATGTGATCATACTTCAACAATGAGGCCTTATCAAAAACAAATCCAGGCTCTGATGACAAAGGACCATGGTATTAATTATACAAACAAACCAATAAAAAACAATGATGAGCAAAAAGCCATTGACCAAATTAAATAGGGAAACCTTTGGACACCTCCCTAGTATTATAACCCAAGTTACTTTCATACCAATGGTTCAAATTGTATCACTTCGATGCTCCAAGGTCGATCTTCATGCCATCAGCTAAGACTTGCTATTAAAATGCTACTAAATTAAGCTTGTAATAACCACATGAGACCCTAAAAGACTACAAATAAGAAGGATAAATTCAATTAATCATTCATTTACAATGCTTTTACGGAGACCCATGATGCTCAATTTAGCGGCATTTAATGGCAAGCTCGAAAGGCAACTTGATCAGCAACCTCATGACATTAAAGAATTTCAGCTATAACACATGGGGTTTCTCAATTATCTGTTAAATAATAGCAAACCCTCGATCCAAGCTTCTCCAAATTAGATAAGAATATATCCATGTAACTAGTCAAAAGAACTAATCAGATAGATAGCTAGGACTAAACTAACCTCTTCTAGCATTCACTCTCCTGTCGAAAAGCCGAACAGGATCAGTCCCTTCCAAGCACGCCGCATAAGCAATCAACCTACAATCACAATTCTCGCAATCAGAAACCCTAACAACCCACCCCAAACACAAAACCCTAGCTCTCTCAACAGCACACAACTCACAGAGCAAGCTCCCGCGCGGCTCTGGGGCTTGAAAACCTCCCGCTCTTATCGATCCTCTGCTGAACCCTGCGCGGCCGCGGCGGTGGTGAAGCTTCCGCCGCGTCTTGTTCTAGGGTTTCCGCGACGGCGAGGATCGGGGAGAGGCGGAGCGAGCTCCGTGGGAAGGAGACGAAGGTCGTCAACGGCCGAGGTGGGAATCTGAGGCAGAGAGAGGAGGAGGATAAGGGAGAGGAGGAAGAAGAGGAGGAGGAGGAGGAGGAGGAGGAGGGGGAGGAGAGAGTGATGGGGAAATGGGGTTTCGAGGAGGCGAAGGAGATGGGAGAGGTCACTTCCATAGTTCCCAGAAGCATCGAGGTACACGATAAGGTTCTACGCCATTGTTGGATTAGAAATGGGTATTTATAGCTTCACTACGGGTTTTTTTAACTAGTTGAAGTGCCACAAATATCCTGAACCGGTTCGGTCCGGTCCGGCCCGACCCGGCCCGGAAGTAAATGGGCTTAATGGTCTTAATAAGAAAATTTCGGCTTCGTACTAGTTTGCCGTGAGTAACAAAAAAAAACCCCACGCCCGGAAAATTTTGATTTTCAAATTTTAATTTATTATATTTTTTATTTAAAACTTTTGAATTAGTGTCAATTACATAATCCAATTTAATTATTTAAAATGTCACTTTTATATTAACAATACATTATATTGCAACAGTTTACAAAATTCCAGCTTAAAATTAATTGTTCAACAATATGTGCTTCATATATATAAATATAGCTAAAGAGGTCAACTTGTTTCAATTATATAACATGAAGAATCTTAGCAACTAAGTACCCTGCTTCTCACTAATTACTACTAGAAATACGTGCATATACAAAAAAATGCGACTCGATTACATCAAAATTGGATCTTAAAAGTAAATTTAAAAAAAAAAAAAAAAAAAAAAAAAAAAAAAAGTGGTCAGCACTAAGCACACAGAAATCTTTTACTCTTTACTTTGCCATAAAATGTATCCATCTGAAACTTTATTCACAGCAATTCTAAACAATAACAATACAACACAATCTCTGACACAAGTATCTGCGAAAAAAAAAAAAAAAAACAAAACAAAACAAAATCAAATCACCAACCATTAATGTTTGATTTCTACAGCTGCTGTAAACTAACTACTGTGACAAAAACGCAATCACTAATGATACAACTACTGCAAATAACGGCAAGAGATATTGAGCTGAAGCAGATGAAACTATCTGTATGCTAAAATTGCAATCGGCTGTCGAGGGGTTCTGCGTCGTCTGCATCGCGAGCCCTTGAAAATAACAACTCTGATCCTTCTGGTTCCAAACTTGGAAATACATGTTGAAGGCATAAGATGCATTCCCATTTGTATCCAATCCATTACAAGTAGATCCGTAACCGAGCGAAGTGCAATCCGAAAATGTGCAAGCATAGTTTATATTACCCCCTAACTCACTTAAATTCTGCGCGTTCGGGTTGAATACGCACCAAGTTTGAGGCAAGTATTGCACACCCTTCGCGGGCACGAGCATTTTGTTTTGCCCTTGACCGGAAAGATCCATCGTGAACTTGGGTTGTCCGTCGTACCTTAGAATCCCCCAGTGGCGCTCGAAGTTTCCCGGTGCAACACTTTTTGCATCTTCGTCGATTAGGCTAAATAGATAGACTTCTATGTACTGGTTGGGGCGGAGAGGCGTCCCCGTGTTCGAAGCTAGACGCTTTAAAAGACCGTTGTAGAACCTTTGTGCATAGGATGCCTTTGCATTTATGTCGCCGTCGGTTGGCCAACCTACCTCACCAACAATTATCGGTAAATTGCCGATTCCCACCGCTTTTAGAGCTGAGACTAAAGTGTCAAAGTTGGCGTCGAACACGTTGGTGTAGGCTATCCCATTATCCATTACGGGGTTGCTCGTCCCGTCGAAGAATGCGTAGTCTAAAGGAAAGTTCGGGTTGTCGTAAAGGCTCAGGAAAGGGTATATGTTGACGGTGAAGGGCGCGTTGCTTTTGTTGAGAAATAGGACGATTTGTGTCATGAGATCGTTGATGTCGGAACGGAACCGGCCTGCCGACGGAACCTGGTTGCTGACAGGGGAATTGTACACGTCGGCATTGAGCGGGACGGTGGCCTTTACGGTGTCGCCAACGCCGGCCTCGTTAAGTGCATTCTGGATGTTCTGCAGGGCAGGGAAGGTCACATTCAAGAACGAACCATTATATGTCTGGAGGAACGGCTCATTTCCAACTGCCACATATCTGTTTTAAAAGAAAAAAAAAAAACAGAAGCAAAATGAACTTATCATTTCATTCACACCTGGGAGAGAGTTAAACGCATTTCTCACATTATTCCTAATACATATCCAGTAAAATAGTAGAAACTGATTCACATTTCTTAATTTCTACTGACGTCGTCAGTTGCCATTTTGATCTTTTCGTAAGCACTACTGCAAATATTTATCTTAGACAACGAATACATAACAAAGAACAAACATGAATCTCGCGACCAAGAATTTACATGCCCATTGACACGGATCGTATCCACCGTGCTGTATTATGTTAATAAAATATCGATACGATACAATTCCGTATCGATAGCACGGTTCCAAAAGTAATTTAAAAATTTGATAAAAATACGTAATAAATAATTAAAATATTATATTGCTAAAAAAAATAAATATTTTATGTTATTATGTGTCGGTACAAATATATTTTTTGTGACCGGCACACATCAATACAGCCCGCCACGCACGACTCCGTATCACGACACTTAAATTCTTATAAATTATTTAAACTGAATTCTGACGTTTGCTTTTTTTTTTTTTTTAAGAAAAATGTAGCATGCAACACGTTTCGTTTATTTTTGAAATAAATTTAGCCGGAAATGTAAAGCAATTAAACTTCGAACTCGAATCTCGAATATCAGCTACCAAGCCTTATCACTTGCGCCAGAAACGGTTGATCTGAAATTTGTTATTTGTAACTTTGCAGCACTACCTACACAAGAAGAGAAAAATATTTGTGGAAAAAAGTAAAAGAGTTTCTTACTGTAATGATCTTCTTTTTTTTTACATCTACTTTCCATATTAACAGAGCAACCAACCTATTCAAAAGTTACTATTTTTTTCCTTTATTCTATTTTTTTTTTGTTGAGAATCTAGTATTCGTGGTGATACAAGATTTTGTAAATTCGCAATCTGCTCATGTACTGACTGTTGTTTATCCGGTACTTGCTCCGATATCGGTTGTTAAAATTTCGCAATATAAACGTCAAATCATATTTGTATCGTAAATCCAAATTCGCTCCACAACAGAAACTGAAATCGATACAATCACAAAAATGAAAACCAAAGTAGAAAATTCGTGTGAAATAAAATTTATTAATAAAAAAAAATTACAGTTTACTCCTCTTCTACATTGAGTAATTTTAATCCGAGCTGTCTTTCTAAATTTCTCTTATCCTTTTCTTGTCTAATATAGCATAGAAAGGCTTCTCTCATGCACCCATGCACAAGATGCACGGGTACACACCACTCAAAAAAGGTGTAATGTGATATATATATATATAACCGGCAAAACGTATCCAAATCTAATATAATTAGAATCTTAATTACTTTATTTTCGACCGATTTAAATATTAATCCTAATTTAATTAAAATTTAATTACAAATTTAATCAAATTCTAGCAATTTTTACAACAAAAGCACAATTAGATGAACTCAGTAACATAAGTAGGAAATAAATCTTAGCACACCAAAGCAAATGAGCACTATAAATTCCATATTTGTGTAATGTTTACATATCCCCATCAGAAGATGCAAAAACTGGAATTATTGCGCGATTGTACACTGAACCCTGTATCGAGTTTCATACACCGCAGAAAATCTACATTCTTAGTAGAAATTCTTTTTCTGGTGCGCGCGTACTTCCAATTGTGGTGTAGTTTAAGAAAGCCAAAAGTGATTGCAAAGTTGATCTATTAGAAACTATACTATTCATACTGATAATCGTAAATGAAAAAAAAAAAAAGAAAAAAAAAGGTGAAAACTTAAAAAGAGAAATAAAACTAGAACCGAAACAAATGGAATGGTTTTATTGAATGCTGAGGAATGTGGAACTCACTTAATAGTTGCTCCCCCGGCGAAATTGTAGCGAGTGACATTCCGCTCGACCCACCGCCTGGCGGTGTCGTAATCGATCATCATGCCGAGCATGTTGTTGGGGATCGCAACCATGACCTCGATGCCGCTCCCCGCGAGGGCACTCAGAGTGGAGGCGTCAGCATCAAACAGCTTAGCATTCTTAACCCCATTATCCTTCAGCAGCTGAACCACAATCTTCGGCGGCAGCAGGTGCGTCGCCATAGTCCCCCAGTTCATTCCGAGGCCTTCCACCGCCGCCGGCGAAAGCCCGACGGCGAAGAGACATGCCAGAAATTGGAAAACAGACATTTTTGGACCAAATGAATGGCTTATTGGGCTAAAAATGGCAACTTTACGAGGATCAGGGGGGTGGGTGGGGAGGGGGGGGAGAAAGAAGAAGCAAAGTAGGAAGTGGATAGAATATATACACCTTTTTGAATCCAACTGGATAGGAGCAATTTGGATTGAGATGGGCAAGGTGGACGCAACAAATTAAGTAAAGGGATCTTTATGAAAGATGAGGACATCAACGAAGGATAACCCAGATGAAAAAACAATGAGAAAAACCGAGGACCACAAAAAGGAGCCAACTTTTTCTACCGGGATGTAGCCTCAGAGTGAGGAATAATATACACAAGCAACAACCAAATTCAATTGAATAGCTCAAATATCTTTGAACTATCTATTGCTTTTAAAGATAAACAAAACCAAGTTCAAAAAATCGAAATTTTCGCTCCTTTTTTTGCAGGGGAATGGGACAGAGAAGAAGCATCCCCAAAAGCCAACTATGCTGCTGTAAAGGGTATAATCTGAGCTTTTAACGAACTCAGAGATGAATCAAAAGGAGGAGCTTTTGAGTATGCTTTCTCTTTTTCCTCTTCAAAGAGAACAAATAAAGAAGATAAAAGGAATTTTTTTTTTTTTATTTAAAAAAAAAAAAAGAAAAAAAAAAAAGAAGGTGGAGAGAAAAGGTTTCTACTGTGAGAGGAGCAGCAGGGGATGGAGCATCTCATTAAATAGGAACGGAAGAAAAAATTTGGAGTTTGTTGAGGGTGTGTTTCTAAAATGACCAGGGGGGAGGGGAGCGAGGTGGGTGGTGACGTGGCACACGTTGCGAGATCTAACACCGCCTCCCCGCCCATGCGAGTTGCTCGGGTCAAAATGTCAAATTATATATAAAAATTTAAATTTAATATTTAATTTAATATTTTTAAATTTAACTGTATAAAAATATTTAACTATAGTAGTTACAGAAAATAACTAAACTTGCCTCCTTAATTATTTTGTAAATAATTTTTTTATATTAAAACCAAGTTTACTATTATTATTATTATTATTATTATTATTATTTTATATATATATATATATATATATATATATATATATATATATATATATATATATATATATATATATATATATATATATATATATATATATATATATAATTATAAAATTTTATAAATACATTTCACAATTGCATTCTATGAAAAAAATTATATTTATAATTATAACATTTTTATCATGTCTATCCAAACAAAATATATATAATTTTAATTATTATTCTCATTTATATTGTATTCCTAATTATATCAAATTAAACGAAGTGTAATATTTTTTAGAATTGTTGGATTTTCATATTCTTATTTTATTTTCGATTACAAAACACATGTGAAAACGTAGACACCTTTTAAACATAATTCCGAGTATTTAAATCTTAAAAAAAACTAAAAATACTCATTTTAAAAATTATTTTTTAACTCATTAACTGTTTAGGAAAAGATCAATTTTAAAAACAAAATCTTCTAACAATAAAAATAAAATATTTAAATTTAGTAATAGAATTATTGTTCGTAATTTAGTTAGTTTAGCCACTATAAAAAACATCTCCAAATATTTTTATAATGTAATAAACATCGACGCTTCAAAAAAATGTCGTAATATGAATCCTTTATGGTATCAAACTAATTTATTAAATAAAACATTTTATTATTATTTTAAATTTTTTGATATTTTAAAGTGTCGAAATTTTTTAAAATAATAATATTTTAAAACGTTAGAATATATTTTATCGACACTTGACATTAACTTCAGTACATACGTAACGACTTTTTATTTACAAATGTTTTAATCCACGCTTTTAAATTTGACACTGTATTATATTAAAATACTTTTAAAACTAATTAAATATTAAAATATTATTTTTAAATATTATTTTTTTTCTTTTGCAGTGAACAATTTTGTATTTATCTATACCAATAAACATAAGGCATTTTGTATGGATTATTAAACAATGTAGGTAATCAATACATAAATGACACTGCAAAATTAGAAATTTGATCATTTAAACGTTTAAATAAACGAGATCATGTTTAACACTATTGATCCTACAATTATAAAAAATATTTTATTGTATGTTTTAGTGTTTTTTTACTTTGTCATCTTATAATTTAAAAAATATATTTAACTATTCGAAGATTTTATTTTCATTGTATCGAAATGAACTACCATTAAATAAGATAAATAAGATAGCAAAATAATTAATATATTTTTAAAATCATAAATGTTAAAGTGCAATAATGAGATATTATGTTGTAACAGTTTGTAATTTATTGTAAAATAAGCTAATCACAAAAAACCAATAGAACTAAAATGCATAGATTGTTATTTATGTGAGAATAATGTTTTTAAAATAATGCAAAGAAAATTTTGGATATATAATAAATTACATAAAATAAATTTAAAATTTTATTTTAAGATTGGTAAATTATACTTTTGGTCTTTCAAACTGTGTGTGATATTTTGAGATAAAAATTATAATAAATTAAAATAAATTATAATTAAGATGATATGTCACTTTTATATTCGTGATTCATTAATATTTAGAAAAATAAATTAGATTGTGACATTTAACTATAATAATGTATAATTTTGAGTCAAAAATTATAATAAATTAAAATTTAACTACTAAAATGTTTCGTATTTTGAGTTTATATTTAAATATTTATTAGCAGTATTAATCGTATCGTACCAACAAGATATAATTAAGTACGATATAATTTTGTATTGAGGACATAATTAAAAATTTTATTTTTTCTAATTTATTAAATAATATTTTTAATAAAAATTTAAAATTTTAATAAAAATATATAATAAATAATTAAAAAAATTTATTGCTAAAAGAAATATAAATAAGACAAAGGTTTGGGGGCATTTTTGTAACCTTATCCGTAAACGCGAGTTTGTCCGCGTCTCCGCCATCGGAGATGGTCGGCGTCCCGGCCGCGACACATCCCCGTCATCCGATGCCCTCGAGCTCGAAAATGAACGAAAGGACGCAGGCCACGAATTTACGAAAATGCCCCTGAGTGGACTCCGATTCGATTTTGGGAAAAAAAAAAGAATACGACGAATCGAAGGGGCCCAGCTAAAGCCCAACGCCACGTGTTAGGTGTATTCTTTTACGTGGATATTGCAGCAAAAGATCGTCTCAATCAAAGTGACGTGGCGATTTCGGAAAATAATAATACTATTCTTATACTATTCCATATACGTTAAATATTTTATTTATTTAAAAATATAAATTTTTTTATTCTTTATTTGAAAGTAATGATTATAATTTATTTTATTATACAATAAACGAATGTAAGATATACCTTCGATTTAAAATATATAAAAAATTAAAATATATAAATTTTAAAATTTATAAATAATATTGGATCTTAAACCTTCACGATCCTCCATTTTAATTTTAATTTTAGTAGGTAGTTTTAACGGTGTTTCAACTAGGATTGGCAATTTAATTGGTTGATTACGAACCATTTGTGTTTGGTTTGAATTTGATTCGAGATTTGATTGATTCGTTTAATAAACGAGTTGTATCTTTCAACTCAAAATCTTAACAAATTGAATACGAGCCGAAAACAGCTCGAAAATGTGTGTGTATATATATATATATATATATAAAAGAGAGAATTTAGCTATTATGCTATTGGTAGCACAAGTGGTATTATCAAATTTTTCACCGTTAAATTTATTTTTTTAATTATTTTTACTTTTTAAATCATACTATTTTCCAACCACATACTAAATCCTAGCATCCTAACCATACATTATTTCATCCAAAAGTCAAAAACCTAATAGCAACAACAACTTTGTGTTGTTAATAATAAAGTAGCATATATATATATATATATATATATATATATATATATATATATATATATATAGAGAGAGAGAGAGAGAGAGAGAGAGAGAGAGAGATAGAGAGAGTGACTACTATACTTTTAAAAATATAGAAACTCAATTCATTCACACACTCTCTCTCTCTCTCTCTCTCTCTCTCTCTCTATATATATATATATATATCACAATGCTGGAATACTATCGATAGCTTAAGTCATTGGTGCTACCAATTTGTTAGACCTCGATGTGCGGTTAGGATGATAGTGGTTCCCCTGGATTTAGTGGTTGGTTGATTGAATAGTAAAAATCCGAAGATACCACTATAATCCCAACCGTACATTCTTTCATCTAACGGTCGGAAACTTGGTAGCACCAATCGATTGGTGCTATTGATAATATTCCAGGCAGACTTATATATATATATAGTCCGGCTACTATACTATTAATAGTACGAAGTTATTGGTGCTATCAAGTTTTCTACCCTTAGATCAACCCCTTTGATCATTTTCATCCGTTAGATTTTACTATTTTTCCAACCTCCTATTAAACCCAATGGGCTCATTATCATCTCAACCACACATTTTTTAATCCAAAGGTTAACCAATGACTTGATACTATTAATAGCATTCCAATCTAGTTCATATATATATATATATATATATATATATATATATATATATATATATATATATATATATATATATATGTGTGTGTGTGCGCGCGCGCGCTCTTATACTATCAATAGTATCGGAGCTCTAGTACTATAATCTCATTTTCGATCTTAGGAAATTCAAATCAATGATCCATACAATTAGATATGATTTAAAATTTATGAAATTTTTAAAAATAAAATTTTAATTTTTTTCGACATTGTTTACTTAGTAAATAAATTATGTGAAAATGAACGGTAGAAATTGAATAATCTTTAATCTTTAAAATTTGGGAATAGGACTTTCGAATTCAAAATCAAGAATGTTGATCTAGATTTAAATAGTTTAAAATATAAATTTAAATAGTTTAAAATATTTTTTATTAAAATTTTAATAAATTTATATTTTTCTATACCGTTAAACTACAAACTCATCATACTAACATTTGAAAATAAATAATTTTGAAATACTTTGATTATAAAATAAATTTTTAATTTCTAATTTTTCTTTCAACTTTTTACCTACTAGTAAGGTTGAGCAAGCCTGTTCTTGTTCTGCTCATTTATAAATGAGTCAAACACGAGCTAAAGTTTTTAACTCAATATTTTAACGAGTGTGTTTGACTCGTTTAATAAACGAACAAACACGAAAGATTATGTTTAAAATTTGTACAACAGTTAACTTTTGTTTATAATATATACAAATAAAATTTTGAAAGACATGTAGAAATACATTTTTAATTATACTATTTCAAAAAAAAAAAATAGAAAGAAAAAAAGATAATATACTGTATATCGATCAGCTTAATTTGTTATTTTTTAAAAATGAATTCAGTTATAAATGTACAACAACTGGACTTCAGACTATGAAGCTCCGATATCAACTACCGATATCAACTATGAAATTTTTAGTTCGCCACGCTAGACCTAATCGGACAAATTTCAAAGACGTAATGGTCACAGCCGAAAGTTTATGAACAATTTTGAAATCACATCAAATACTGGCATCTAAACTCTCCCAGATTTTGCTCAATTGTTTTCAGTACAATGATCATAACTCTCAGTTTCTTATTACAAAATTATGTAATCAAAAACTCATTTACGCAAATACGGGACATTTTAGATTGCATTATATATCAAGAGTCCCAGTTTTTTTATTTGATGTATTAGTTAGCAAAACCATTTTAACATTAATGGAAACTATGTTCTAGGTCTTAAATCAAAAACTGATATGGACAGCAAAAAACTATTTATACATTTTTTGAAATCAAGCATTAATTATTTATACATTTTTTTAATGTGGTTGTTCAACACTCACTTTTATATATGAAAAATGCTAGATGTACATCCCAAATAGAGTGTACATTTTATACCCACCCCATTCTAGGGGTGGGTGAATTTTACTCGTCACATCGAGTGATGAGTGGATGAATACCCACCCTAAGATGGGTGGGTGTAAGATGTACACCCTATTTGGGGGTGTACACCTAGCATTGCTCTTTATATATACAGTACAAAATTTTATATTTGTAGTCAAATGTGTGTTGTTCTCTTTTGAAATATCTTAAAAGAGTTTGAAATGATGAGGTCTAAATATTAAATAGTGTTTTGGTTGCTCTCACAAAA
Organism: Tillandsia leiboldiana; assembly: GCA_029204045.2. Classification (NCBI taxonomy): domain Eukaryota; kingdom Viridiplantae; phylum Streptophyta; class Magnoliopsida; order Poales; family Bromeliaceae; genus Tillandsia; species Tillandsia leiboldiana. The sequence goes on from CM055065.1 coordinate 1,504,879, forward strand.
AACACATAATAATGTTCAATTATTAAATAAATAAAATATATATATATATATTGGACACATGTTGAAGCAGTGTTCAAAAGCTTAAACCAGTATCCACGCACTTACTCCCCCTTTAATTAGTTGTTTAAAAGGGTTTATTTGATTTGGGTTTCTCATTTTATGTTGTGGGGTTATTATATTTAAGGGTAAATTGCTGGTATACCTCTTAAAAACGTTTATATTTTTTGCTTAGAAAATTAATATTAAAATATTATTTTTAATATTTTATGTTCTTTCAAATATATTTATAAAATTAAATTCGATTAATAAACTGAGCAATCGTTATTTCTAAAAATTTATTACTTTATATTTTTAAATATTTTTTTTTATTGTTACAAACTCTTATGGATTCTTATGTTGAAAAGTCTTTTTGAAATTATATTTTTATCTAATTAAGTTCCCGTCCCTTCAATATATATATATATATATATATATATATATATATATATATATATATATATATATATATATATATATATATAAGCAAAACTCTTAATTAAAAGAGAAAGAATTTAGTACTAAATACTGGAATGATTTGCTACGTACTTGATGTGATAGATAGCGTTAAATTTTATTTTTTAAAAAAATTTAAAAACTTATGGTACAATTCGCTATAACTATCTATTTTGTCCTAAATAAAATAAATTGCACGTTACAAATTAATGGAGAAATTAATCTCTTAATAAATGTGAAAGAGAGAGCCGTGTGGAGTTTATGAATCCAACTATTTTGTCCACATTAACATTATTATTATTATTATTATTATTATTATTATTATTATTATGTGGAGATATAAAAAAGAAGAGTCCCTTTCCAAGCGTGTCCTGTGACACATGAAATTAATTAATTAATTTCATGTGTGCTCGTCATCGGTACCTTTCCATTATTTGGTTGTCGGGTTCCCAGAAAATTGTGAACAAATATTCTTCAAAAATATATATTTAAAGATTCCAATATGTGGTAGATCAGAGAGATTATCAAATTGTTTAAGCGAAAGATCAATGTTTCTTAACGAAATCACACTTTTAGGAGCTATTTAGATGTACGGTAATTTTTTTATAATTTAAATAAATTATAATTTTAATTTAAGTGAAATAGAAAATACTGTAATGATTTTAAAAAATTTTATTGTTTCAAACTTTAAAGTATTAGATGCATAATACAATTTTCATTATAATTTTAATAAACAGTGATTTTTTTTTATAATTTTAATAAACAGTAATTTTAGTTTAAGTGAAATAAAAATTATTGTTACGACTCCAAACAAAATTTATAGTTTCAAAATTTAAAGTGCTTAAATAGATAATACACAATGTCAAAATTACATAAAATTTCTCTCAATTTAAAATTTTTAAAAATAAAAAAAATATTAATTTAATATTTTAAAATTAAAATTTTTATAATTTGAAATAAAAGTTAAAAAATTGAAATTTGAAATTTAAAATTTCAAACTAAAAATTTGAAAAATAAAAAAAAATCTAAATTTTAATTTTAAAATTTGAAATTTAAAATTTAAAATTTCAAACTAAAATTTTAAAAAATGAAAAAAAAATATCTAAATTTTAATTTTAAAATTTGAAATTTGAAATTTAATATTTTAAAATTTAAAAATTTAAAATTTAAAATTTCAAGCTAAAATTTTAAAAAATGAAAAAAAAAAATCTAAATTTTAATTTTAAAATTTGAAATTTGAAATTTAATATTTTAAAATTTAAAAGGTTAAAATTTAAAATTTAAAATTAAAATTTATTATTTTAAAATTAAAGTTTATTTTTAAAAATAATAAATTTTAATATTTAAATTTTGAAAATCAATATTTTAAAATTTAAAATTTTAAAATTTTAAATTTTAAATTTTGAAAGTTAAATTTAAAATTTAAATTTTAAATTTTAAATTTTAAATTTTAAATTTTGAATATACATTCAAATTTTAAAATTGTAAAAATAAAATTAAAATTTGCAATTTTTAATTTTTAATTTTGAAATTTAAATACTAGTTTTAAAATTTAAAATTTAAAAATTAAAAATTCTAAATTCTAAATTTATATTTTAAAATTTAAAATTTGTCATATCTGAAAGGTGAGGGAGCCCAAAAATGATGATTTTTTTTTTTTTTTTTTGGTTAGAGTAGATTATTATTTTACTCTATTTTTTTTTTTTTTTTTTTTACGTATAGTTTAGTTTAACTATACCCTAAAAAATAGTTTATTTTTTTATATGTCAAACGTTTCGGATAATATTTCTATAATCATTATAGTATAGTTTAACTATATTATATTTTTAGAGGTATCCAAACTCAGCATTAATAATTAACTATCCCCTTAATTATAAGAGTATTGGTCTTTCGCTCATTGCCTGAGTTTTAGACTCTACCCTGGAAAAACATACTTCATAAGTAATAATATATCATCTAGATGAAAGTAATTCCACTGAAATATAATTTTTGCGAGAGAGAGAGAGAGAGAGAGAGAGAGAGAGAGAGAGAGAGAGAGAGAGAGAAATTAGATAAAATGCTCGTTGTCATTTATTTGTTTTTCATGAATTAATAAGCTTCTAAATTAACGATCTACATCATTGAATATAATTTAGATTACTGGAAGTATCTAAAATTAAATTCTAAATATTTTTTATATTATTGGTCTAATAATCGAAGAATTACAAAATTTATAATTTTAATAATAAATATTTTATTTTTTTGCTTGTTTTTATGATATATATATATATATATATATATATATATATATATATATATATATATATATATATATATATATATTAATTGAATTTTGATTAGAAATTTTAAAAACTATTTAAAACAATATTTACACTCTTAATTTTGATTTCAAAATTCCTATTATATTTTTTTTAAGAATATTTATTTTTATGCCCACTTGATGAACAAAAAAATAATATAAAAAAAATATAAAATTTAATTTTTAAATATATTAAATAATCTGAATCATATTTAATGGTGTCCATCATTATTTTGAAAGGTCTATCATTGAAAATAAATCAGTAATAATAAAATTCTTTTGCTATCTATATATACTTTAAAAGCTTAAATTCAAATATATTTATAATTTTTTTATCATTAAATTTATATTAAAATTCGTACTCTATATATATATATATATATATATATATATATATATATATATATATATATATATATATATATATATATATATATATATATATATATATATATATATTGGTATATATCCTCAAAAAAAATTAAAAAAAAAAAAGAAAAAAAAAAAAAGACAATCAGCCAGGCCTACATACTCTTTAATTCAGTGACGATTTCCATCTCATACGTTTTCGTGTTCGGCTTACTATAAATTGAGTTAGATACTAAAACACATCATTTTTTGATAACTTTATCATTACAAAAATAATAATTATTTCAAATTATTTTATATTTGTATTGAGCGAAACTCAGATAAAAATGAATTCGATCAAATGCCGAAACTCTTAAGATTCGCAACGTAGAAATTAATAGTCCAAATAAAAGAATTAATAAGTTTAAATCATGAAATCATTCTAATGAAAGTTTTTCACCGATGATGTAATGAGGTTTTTTTTGAAATTTTCTCCTTTTTTTTTCTATTAGTGTTTTCAAAATTTTTAAATTTTTAATCTAAATCACTCTACTTAACTAACTTAAGAAACTAGTTTAATTTGATAACTATATTAGTTGTTAATCATTTATTATTATAGTTTTATTTTAGTGGAAAAAAAAAGAAACTATTAGACCCATTAACTTTAAAATATAACCATTCTTCAATTTAGCATAATCTCTAATTTACTTAATCGCAATTAGTCAAATTAACAATATTAGAATTTTAGAAAAATGCCATTAAAAAAAAAGTTAAAAGGATTAGAGGGTTTTTTTTTTTAGGTCTCAATCTGGGCCGGGTCTAGCCCCAACATAAAACCTTTACATTGATGAAAAAGGCTTTTTTTTTTTTCTATTTTTTTTTTTTCACTTGAGAAGTCTGATCCAGTATCGCATATTAATTTTGCCTGAATTAAAAAAATTCATTGCATGTTTTTAGTATTAAAATATAAAAATAATTATTTAAATTTTTTTAAAAAAATATTATAATTTTAGAATATAAATAAAACTGGCATATGACAACGAATCAAGATCCCCTATAAAAATTTATTCTTTCCGAATCGTAGGCTCCAAATTTAATTAAGTAATAAGTGGAAACAAAATCAAAATAGCTCAAAGATTTAAGAGGTTCTTTGGTTGGTTATCTTACAATATGAATAACATTAGAAGTTTTGAAAATTAATTCATTTTTAACCAAAAAAATAATTCTTTAAAGTTGAATTTTTTAAAGGTTTCTTAAATTTAGATCACATCAATTGTGGCTTATATTTAGTTACTTAAATAGCAAGAAATATCATCTTAAAGGTCCGTGCTAAATGGTCAATAAGATAAACTTTAATTTATTTAATTTGGTGAACTTACCAACAAATTTAATAAAATGTATAATTTAAATCAACTAATATCATTCAATTCTAAATAAAAAATCTAACATCATTCCCTTTCGATCACGATCACGATATATTAGCTGGTAGAAACAAATCTTTGCAAATTAATATGCATCAAATAAAATCTTATTGATCTATTTTTCTATTGTGATATTATTTCTTTTCATTAGCTTCAATTATTTTGTTCTTTTGGTTATCTAATAATGGTGTACAAATCACAATAACATAAGAAATTCAATTTGGTGTATTAATTAGTTTCTAATATGAATCCCCAAACAAGATCTATTTCTCACCAGTCATGTTATGAGAGTGTAATCGATTAAGAACTGCGAAGATTAATAAAGATTAAGATCGATTTATTCAAAAGTTATAATTTTATTTTTAAAATTTAAAATTTGCTATTTGAATTTTAATATTATTTTGTACTTTTGGTTACCTAATAATGGTGTACGAATCAATATGATAAGAAATTAAATCACAATCACATGCCAAGTTAATTTGTTTATTAATTAATTTCTAATCTGAATTTCCAAGCAAGATCTCTTTATCACAAGTCATGTTATCAGAGTGCGATCGATTAAGAACTGATGTTGTTTATTTAACTTTATGAATAGTTGATGTTTAAGTAGTGCTATTTGAAAACATGAAGATGCTAAAATTTAAAAAAAAAACAAATTCAAAATTCTCGTCGAGTAATAAAATTGTTTTCAATGCAACGTGTCTGTTTAATCCTCATTCAAAAATTATAAACTTTTTAAATTTTATTTTTTTTAAAAAAAAATAGTATTAAAAATTATTTAATAAATTTTTTTATAAAAATAAAATTAATATGTATAAGTAGATTGTTGGAAAGCTACAAGCTGAAATTTCTTTGTATTTGTACAGGAGAATTTATTGTTTATAATTATTTTATCATATTTTTCACTAACCATCACACATCCTACTCTCTATTTCATTATTTTTATATCCTCACCACTAAATTAGAAAATTACTTTTTAATTTTTAAAAAATTAATTTATTGTGTGATTGGCTTCTGAAGAATAATAATAATAAAAAAAGCAGATAGCATTTAGGTCTATAATCAAAAAAATATATTATATCTTTTACTTTCAAAAGAATAAAAAACTACTAAATACTTATTATAACTGTATGATAATTTTTTGTACAAATAAATTTTATTATTTATCTGATCTCTGCTATACTAAATTTTTTTATAATAATAATAATAATTATTATTATATATATATATAAAGGAAATCGTAATTGATGGAAAAATGGTTGTTGTGCACAATGAAGAGCACAAAACCAACACTTAATATATAGCATTATTGGATACAAAATATAATCCCATTATTCTTGGGATTATAATATTTACACAATTACATTCTATAAGTGTACAACATTTGAATTCAAATAGTTCCTATTTGGTGTGGTTGCCATACTTGCGAGATTGTCATTCTTGAGTTTCCTTAATTTCTCGTGATTTGAATACTTGTCATAATTGGTAGATTCTTGGTTATGAGAATTTGATTTATCCATAATCAATTCCTTAATTGTATCATCATTTGATCCTCCATTACGCCCCCTCAAGCTTATGGGAGGTGCACGCACCATTAGCTTGTCTTTGAGAAATTTGAATCGATGAGAAGATAGTCCTTTAGTGAAGATATCAGCAATTTGATCTTGTGACGCTACATAATGAACATCGAGATCTTGTCGAATAACCTTTTCTCGTACAAAATGATAATCAACTTCGATGTGTTTAGTCCGAGCATGAAAGATAGGATTGTACGCAAGTCGGATAGCACTAATGTTGTCACAATAAATAATAGGTTTAGAATGTAGAAATATGTGAAGATTTTTAAGGAGCAATCGTACCCAAGAAAGCTCAGCAGCAGTGTGGGCGAGAGAGCGATATTCAGCCTCCGTACTAGAACGAGATACTGTAGGTTGTTTCTTTGCACACCAAGAAACTAAACACGGACCAAGAAAGACACAAAACCACTGGTAGAGCGGCGATCATCGGGATCTCCTGCCCAATCTGCATCACAATAGGCATGCAAATCAAGATTGCCGATTCCAATATGGAGTCCGTGGTCCACTGTTCCTTTGAGAAATCGAAGGATTCTTTTAACAGCAATTAAATGTGTAGAAGTTGGTGCATGCATAAATTGACAGGCCTGATTGGTAGAGAATGCTAAATCTGGTCGCGTCATAGATAAATATTGGAGTCCCCCTACAATACTCCGATAGAACGTTGCATCATCAAGAGAATCGCCTTCAGTGAGGGAGAGCCTCTTATGAGAAGAAGCTGGTGAAGTGCATGCTTTCGCGCCATCCATATATGCACGTGTAAGAAGATCAATTGAGTATTTTGATTGAGATAAAAGATGCCTGTTGAATCGCGATGTACCTCAATACCAAGAAAGTAATGGAGAGGACCAAGATCTTTCATTGCGAATTGATTGCCAAGTTCATGAATTAGATTATGAATAGAAGTGGAATTACTGCCGGTAATAATAATATCATCCACATATATAAGAAGAATAAGAACTCCATTATGAGAAGTATGGATGAAGAGAGAAGTGTCAGCATCGGCACCATAAAATCCCAACGCAAAAAGATATGTTGTAAAGCGTTCAAACCAAGCACGCGGTGCTTGTTTTAATCCATAAATCGATTTATGGAGCTTGCAAACATGAGTTGGAGCAAGAGGATCAACAAAACCAGGAGGTTGTTGCATATATACTTCTTCTCGTAAAATACCATGCAAAAAGGCATTATGGACATCGAGTTGACGTATGGGCCATCCAAAATGAACGGCAATAGTCAGCACAATTTGAATGGTGGAAGGCTTGGCAACAGGGGTAAAGGTTTCACTATAATCAAGCCCAGATTGTTGATGATAACCTTAGCTACCAAGCGGGCCTTGTATCTTTCAAGACTACCATCAGCTCGTCGTTTAATTCGATAAACCCAACGGCAGCCAACAACATTCATATTAGGGGTAAAAGGGACAAGAGACCATGTACCGCACTTTTGCAATGCATTAAATTCGGCAGCCATTGCATCCCTCCACTTAGTACTTTTAGAAGCTTGACTATAACAAGTTGGCTCAATTTCTGTAGTAGTGGCAAGTAGCGCTTTGGGTAAAGGGTGGCGAGTGGCATTCTATGTGAGCAGTTGCTTTCTCATGATAATACCTGACTTAGATCTAGTTTGCATAGGATGAGAATTAGAATTGGTAATGGTATTATTGGTAGTCAACTGTTCTATGGAAGTGTCGATTGTAGGTTGGGAGGTAGGGAAAGTTGATATTGTAATGGTGGTTGGTTCGGTATTTCAGGGGAGGCACTCGGAGTTTTCATTGTTGGACGATTGGGCGGGTATAGATGGTGACGAGAGAGGAGGTGAGGAAAAAGGTAGCCAGGCATGAAGAACTCCAGTTGGTTCGAGATCCACTTTATCCATTGACCGAGTAGAAGGACATTCCAAAGGTAATTTATTAAAGGGAAAAATGAAGGATTCATTAAAAACAACATGCCGAGAAAGATATACCACGGCCTGTAAAAGGATCAAGACAGCGATAACCTTTGTGATCCAAACTATAGCCAATAAAACACATTTTAATGAGCGAGGGTTCGAGCTTATGATGAGAATAAGGCGTACCATGGATAACATGCACAACCAAAAAACTTTGAGAAAAGAGTAGTTAGGTGTTGCGAGCAAACATTTTTTCCCAAGGAGAAATATTATTAAACGTTTCGATGGCATTCTATTAATGAGAAAGATGGCTGTTCGAAAAGCTTCTACCCAATAATTAGAAGGCATGTGTGCATGAAAAAGAAGAGAGAGTCCAGTTTCAATGATATGACGGTGTTTCTTTCAGCAATACCATTTTGCTCAGGCGTATGTGGACAAGAAAGCTGATGAGAGATACCATGTTCAAGTAAAAATTTTTTGAAACGATTGTTTAAAAATTCTCCACCTCCGTCGGAGCGAATACTTTTGATTTTTCGATCAAGTAAATTCTCAATTTTGGATTTAAAATTAATAAAAATTTCACAAACATCAGATTTTGAGTGTAAAGGAAAAAGCCATGAATATCTAGTAAAATCATCAACAATGACCAAGTAATATTTAAAATCACTCATTGATAGAATGGGAGTAGGTCCCCAAACATCCATATGTAAAAGTTCTAAAGTGGAAGAAGATACATAAGTAGAAGGGAGAAAAGGAAGACGATGACTTTTGGCAAGTTGACATGAATCACAAAAATTTATTTCTTTTATAGAATCTTTTAAAAAGATATCAGGAATGCGCAGATAAATAATGCAAAGTAGTAGCAGAAGGATGGCCAAGCCTGTGATGCCAGACTGAAGAGGAAACTCTTTCGCCAATAAGAGCAAAAAGACCAGATTTATGTTGATTGTTTTTGACGGATTTAATGGGATATAGTCCATTTTCACTCGGCCCTTGGAAAAGCGTCTTCCCCGACTGTTTGTCCTTCACACAAAAACCATGAGAGTCAAAGAGAAAATAACAATCGTATCTTTAGAAAACTGGTTAACGGAGACTAAATTGGTTGATATTTCAGGAACATGTAATAAGTTGGTTTAGTTGAAAAGATTGAGATGGGGTATGAAGTACGGATGAACCAGTATGGAGAATGCGCAAACCTTGTCCATTGCCTACAGATATTTGTCGCTTCCTTGATAGTCGGTGCGAATAGTAAGATTGGAGAGATCAGAAGTTAAGTTGTTGGTGGCTCCGGTGTCAGCATACCAAGTTTGATCAGCGGAGGGAGAAGTTGTTGCCACCATTGCTTGAAGGCGCTGAGGAGGAGTACGCCCTTGATATGCAAAGTCCATTCGATGATGACAGTCGAGTGCAATATGGCCAATTCGATTGCAGATTTGCAAGTGGGACGTTGCCCACCATTTGCACTTGTGTGTTGTTGCGTGGATGTTGGCCTCCACCCTCGGCCATAACTACCACGTCCTCTTCCGCGTCCCCTGCCATTATTAGTATTGCGCCCTCGGCCATAATTGGAGCCAAGCTGTTTGAGAAGAATATTTTGTGCAATGAAGGCGGGGATTCATGGGTGATGGAGGATTGAAGTTGACGTCGTTCCTCCAAAAGTAGCTCTCACTGGCTAAAATAGCATGCACTTCTCAACAGTAGAAATAGAAGGATTAGTAAATAGAGACCCGAATGGGGTCATATTCGGGGGAAGACATGAACAAATATGATAAATCAAATCATCGTCATGAACCGATTTACCAACAGCCGCCAAATTATCCGATATGGCTTTTATTTTATTCATATAATCAGTGATAGACATACCTCCCTTTTTGATAGTTTGAAGTTGAGTTGTAAGTTGTGAAATATGGGCACGTGAGAGAGAAGCATACCGACGTTCCAGTGCAACCCAAACGTCGCGGGAGGATTGTAAGCCGACAACTTGAGCAAGCACGCCTTCGGTGAGGTTTGCTTGAATCCAAGAGAGTAGATGACGATCTTGTTTCATCCACTCCAAAAAGGACGGATTGATAGTGTCGGTAACAGTGCCATCTGCATTTTTGAAGAATTTTGATGGACACTCTTTGGATCCATCAATAAAACTCATCAAGCCATGAGCAAAAAGAACGGGAAGAAATTATTGTCGCCATAACAGATAGTTGCCGCGATCAAGTTTAATAGAGACTAAATTGCTAATGTTAGCAATAACAAATATGGGGCTTGTGGTGGAAGAGGGAAGCACGGAAGTGGCCATTAGATCAAGTATGATGACTGACGTCTTATGGCTCTGATACCATAAGGAAATCGTAATGATGGAAAAATGGTTGTTGTGCACAATGAAGAGGACAAAACCAACACTTAATATATGCATTATTGGATACAAAAATATAATCCCATTATTCTTGGGATTATAATATTACACAATTACATTCTATAAGTGTACAACATTTGAATTCAAATAGTTCCTATTTGGTGTGGTTGCCATACTTGCGAGATTGTCATTCTTGAGTTTCCTTAATTTCTCGTGTGATTGAATACTGTCATAATGGTAGATTCTTGGTATGAGAATTGAATTTATCATCATCAATTCCTATATATATATATATATATATATGTTGGAGAGATAAAATAGCAGCTAGGGATCGGCCGAGATATTCGATGACCCTCTTAATGTGAATGTGCCGCGCGTGCTATGATCAAGCGATCGTACTGAGGAGTGATCTACTCGGCCGGATTCTTCTCTAGTATTCTCGCGATCGTTCGGCTTAGAATAGCCGAAGACGGAAAGTAGAGGCAGAGAGAGATTGGGTTCGACTTAGAATAGTCGAATCGATAAAAAAGACGAATGATACACGGCTAAGGAGTCGATTAGGAATTCTATTATATAGAAAAAGGGAATACAAGAAGAAAGAAGGGATAGAGATTACAATTAATTTTCCTAAGAAAAGCGATAAATGCAGCTATGAAATTATTAAATTAACCTGCTTCTAGGAAAGTAGTAAAGGTATGAAAAGCGGGGGTGGTTTCGTGCTTACGAGGGTACCGGACTTTTTCTACTTTGATGATTCGAATATTATACACTTTCGAACCATGTGTGTAATCACTGATTTGAATAATCGACATGATTTAGAGGAAGTTATCGAAATTTTTTTAACTATTTCTTTTTGAATCGATTTTCTTAATAGAATAGTAATTGTTTTCCATCTAAATTCATCCCCTCAATATTGCGCCGAAAACGTGATTCTCGACACTTTCTGTTGTCGGACGCCGCTCGCCTTTCCGAATTCAGTTTATTTCTCATCCTAATCTCACACTCCTTCCTTTCAGAGTCTTTTATTTTCCGGCTCATGGAAACGAAGTTTGACTCTGACTCCGTCTTTTTCGTTGTCTTAGTGGGCCATTTGGCGTCCTTCTTTAGCCGAAATCGCTTCTAAATAAGAGATAATTTTCTATCATCGGATGCTTCTCCTATCGGCTAATATTTTTAGTCGATGATATATATCGCGTGCTATGTTCGCATTGCGACTAAGATCGATCCGGATCGGAACACGGACCATTCTTCTGCTGACCCTCATTATGTCAGCTGATGTCCTTAGCGACAAACTATCGCCACATGTCGCGTTCTTATAAGGCGAAAATTTGGATCTCAACAATATACAATTTGATTATTAAAAAACATAAAAAAACATACAATTTAGTGTCATGCTGGCATCCGCAAACGAGCATTTGATGATTGACACATCCTTCAATCTTCAATCGTTTAAATTTTCATCTACCCAGCAGAAACAAACAACAATAAATATGACAGATGCGAGGGACAGTGAGTGAAAAGAAACATTACGCGAACAAACAACGTGTGGCCCCTGACTTGTTGAAACTAATAGCAAGGAGACAAAAAAAAACAAGGATGATCCTTGTGCTGTTGTGTTTTGTAATATGTAGGGGTTATCTACTTGTCCATAGGAGGAGAATGTATCTCTCTCGCTCCCTTCAATAGATGTTAATGTTTTCCCAAATACATGCGCAGCTGGTTCTTTCAGTGGTGACTGTTGTTATGACAACTACCGCCCAAATTAATGGCCGTTGAATTTTTCTGATTAACATTAAAAAAAATTAAGCTAAGAAAAATTTTAAAAATGATATATACGGGGAATGCTAGGTGTACACTCCATAAGTGGTGTACATCCTACACCCCACTCTAATATAATATATATATATATATATATATATATATATAGATAAATATAAATGTACACCCCATGAGGGGTGTACATCTTACCCCCCACCCATCCTGGGGTGGGGGGAATTTCACTAGTCACATCATGTGACCAGTAAAAAAAAATTACCAGAATGGAGCCCCTACCCCAGAATGGAGTGGGGTATTTTTATATTCAATACGTAAAATTAAAAACAAAAGTTAAATTTTGCAAATTCTGATCGTCTTGGTGGTGATTATTTTTATCACAACTACATCCTAATTAATGATTATTATATTCTTTCACTTGAAAAACTATTCTAAGAATTTTTTAAACAATTATATAATTGCATACTTGTATTTTTAGTGGTTATTATTTTTATCACAACTACAATTCAAATCAATATGAGATTTTTTTAAAAAAATAAATAAATTAAAAAAAATGAAAAAATATTAAGTGCACCAGCCGGGAATCGAACCGGGTCTGTACGTGGCAGGGTACTATTCTACACTAGACCACTGGTGCTGTTTTGTTCTTAAAATGATATTTAAAGAAAATAAAATTTAGTTTTATTTATATATAATTTACATGAAAAAAGATATCATAAACATAATATAAATTTCAAAAATAAGATAAATATCATTTACCTCTATGTGCACAATTTCAAGTTCAACAACAGTAGCAACTAATTAAAATGGATCCCCAAATCCACGACCAAACCCGTACTCTCAAATATCCGCAAACAAAGAAACACAAGTAAATCCCCAAAAGCCCAATACCCAACACCCTATCCAGCTTCATCCCCTGCAATGGAGCACCAAAAACGCCAACAATAACGCAGCAAAGAGGAACCCAGCGTCACATACAACAAGTGTCGCTAGGGAGCACGAACGGTTCAGGATATGCGTACCAAGAAGCTACCACAAGCGAGAGGCCCAGGCCTATCAATGTGTTGAATATAGGCCCGCGTAGCACCGGAGATGGCTATTTGTACCCCGTCGCGTCCCCTGTTAATCGCAATTGCCACGTCAGTATAAGATCCGAGAGAGTTCCCCCATGCTAACACAGTTACGCCGAGTACAAGAGCGCTTATCCTGCTATGTTCCTATAGAAACACAAAGTGCCACTAACTCCTTGGCTAACAGTACGTCCATACTACGCTCATCAAGAATCCACCCAAAAGCCATGGGAACAAGCACTTTTTGGGTGGAGCGGCACTTTCGGTGGTCTCCGTCGCTATGATCCCGATAAGTGTCCCCATTAGGGCGCCGAACAGGTACGTTGTGAGCTTCACTTGGGACGCCCATTTCGCTGCTCTGCGAGCTCCATAGCGCGGCGAGAAGAGAAGCGGGGCGAGAGCGGCGGAAGACACCGCAAATGGCTTCGACCATCGCTCTCGGACATCGGGTATGGTCAATCTCCTCGGTGATAGAGCGGCACTTGTAGTGCGTACAGGAGCCATACGAGTAGCTACGTATGCAGTGGTGTCGGTCGTCGTGGTCGTGGTCGTGGTCGTGGTCGTGGTCGTGGTCGTGGTCGTGGGTTTTTTCGACGGGCCTTTTTCGTACGCACTCGAGGTCTTCGACCTCGGTGCCGTTCAATAGCGGCGCTTCGAGATCGTCCCGTTTCCCTCCCCGCCGCAGTGCGAGGCCCCCCAAACGATTAGCAACGTAAGCAAACGTAGAGGCGAGTAGCGCGGCCGAGCCCCAAATTCCGATTTTCCCGGAGACCAAGGATGGCGGGAGGAAGGCCGAGGACGAGGGAGAGGAAAGCGGCGTCGCGCGCGAAGCCGCGGGATCGACGGCGATGGCGCGGGGGCCGACGATGAGGGAGATGGCGCCGACGACGACGGTGGTGATGAAGAGCGCCTCCCCCGAGCCGCTACTGAGGAGCAGGTCCCCCGCGCCGGGCGCCTGCGAAAGAAGAAAACACGCTGGAGAAACACGTCCGGGGGCGCCGTTGCGAGCGAGAGCAGCTTCACTCCTGCGACGGTCGGCGGAAGCTCCAGAAGCTTAGAGAGGCTCTCTAAAGAGCAGCAGAGAAGTACCGGGGGACGCAGTGTTAGCTAAACGAAGTAGAAAAGACTCATAGCCAAAGCCGTAAATGAGTATTGCCCAAGAGTGCTGGATACTTCGCCAAATCCGAGTAGAAGATCTCCAGGTAATATGTTAGCCCTTGGGGCGCATGGTTGTGTGATTTGAGTAGAGCACTTCAAATTGGGATCTCTCAGAGCTCCTCTAATTCCCACAATCATCCTGCTGCTGCGTAAATTCGTAATTGGAGAGATGGGTTGGTGGGAGAAGAGGAATTGAGATGGGTGATTAGGAAAA